>JAOVYW010001368.1:3464-16344 GCA_025775045.1 Hiodon tergisus | reverse complement strand
TATAGTAGCAATAAATTAAAACACAATTTAAAACATTCGAAAACAGTTGCCTTGGGAATAATAGTACTTCTAACGCATAAAAACTGTGGGACACAGATTTCAGGAAATCGGGCCAAGGTCAAGGTATCCCAGAAACTGATATAAAATGGAAAACGTTGCAATAATGTGTAATACAAATACAAATGTGTCCTTCTTTTAAGGCCATGGAAAACAAAAGCACGAAAAGCATTGTTTTGTTTGGAACCCGTTTTCAGTGAACTGAGTCATCATGAATAGACTGAACTTTAAGGTCTAAAGTAGTATTTTGGTTGGTTGTTATATTCCCAATTTGACTGTTTAACTTCAATGATTTTCCGGGAAAAAAAACTGCTGCGAACCTGTGAGGACCTTTCCTTTTCTGGAATTATAGGCACGCTATTCTTTAGTTTGATTCTGTTGATCAATATGGTTCAACACTAATATATTTTTTTATTATTTAGCAATAATCCTGAAGTAACAACGTAGTCTTTAACAAAACACTTTTGCTAAAGTTAAAATATTTTTTGAGTTAAAATATTTATAATGACTTCAGTAAATGCAAATTTGGACGCATTTTGAAATACTTTCATTTTTCATTGCTGTGAGGAATATTATTTTCCCCCTGATTTATAATTCACCCCGCCAACCAAAGCAGGACACTGGACAAGTTAAGTAGCAAAAAATACCTAAAACCAACTCCTTCCCATGGCCTCCCAACCAAAGAGTATCCAAGAGTACCCCAAAGGTAAGCATCCAAAGTAAATTCTCTGTCCAACCGTCTAAACCAATTCCATAATCTGCGTGCTTAAAACAATTCCAGCACCAAACCCTAAGGATCGTAAAACATACAATAGGGGGCTGCCACAAAAATCTTCCATTAGTGGCATTAAACTTGGATGTCAGTTCCGTAGACAGAGCTGAATTGCTTGATATCACAGAGGCGACTACGTGGTTATGACATCCGGTCTTTGCTTCTGAGCGGCTATCATATACGTGTGGCATGTGAGCTTTACAAGCAAAGTGAAACATGACTGTTTACGTGCGGCAAATTACTTCCAAAAAGCCGTAACAGTTTTAACAGGCCATCTTGGGCTTAGGGCTGAAAATGGTCTCAGTCCCCGATGTCACAGCGGTGTAAGGTTTAGGGGGTTTTGCCAAGGGTAGTGCCGATGCCAAAACGTATTAATGAAGTGTTTGAGTTTGTGTGCGTCGAATCTGGCTGAAGAAATGTTACTCCTTAACCGTATCTCAAAAATGTCTCGTGCACAATTCATCAACATACACCCTCCACAAATTTTAAACAGGGACTGGCATTTAAATTTCTAGTTTTTGCTTTAAAAAATATAAGAATTCACTATTCAGACGTGAGAGGAAAAAAACCTGGCTGTTGGCCAACGGCTTCATTCTCAACACAAGACATAGCTTGGGCCATCTCTCACCATAATGTCAAATAGCAACATCCTACACTTAAGAGGGTTTTACTCAAAATAGATGCATTGGATACATCTAGCAGATCATAGGAGGCTATGAATACTGCACTCAAATGAAAAAAACATATTATTTATTCAAGGTCTAATGGGAAAATATGGGAGGGACCGTAAACAATGAATCAGACCACTTATATTTTGTTTTTGCTCCAAACAATACATACATTATAAAGTTTAAATCATGAATGGTAAGACTCCCTTTCATCCTCATCATTGTCTTTTTCTGGTCTACTACTAGGGTACAACCAAAAATGCTACACGCTTCCTACTTGATCAATCTAAAATACAGCTGGCAATGCAGACTATTTAAACAATTCTGTCATTTAATTATGATTTCTGGATCCATTGAGTCAAATGACAAACAAATATTCTAACATTCTAAGAAGCCAGGTGTAAGTTCAGTGTGACTGTAAACATTTACCCATTAAACCATGGAGGATCAATACGCAAACAATCCTGTACTTGAGCACATAAATAAGAATATGGCCTTTTCTAAATTAACATCAGTTTTTAAATACATGGAGAGTGTATGATTTTCAATAACCCAATGTTAAACTAATGTTTAGTGAAGTTCAATCAAGGGAACACAAAAAATCAAACAGGCTTCAAAGGGTAGGCCAAATCAAACCTTGCTAATCAGGGATTATAAACCCTTTTGCTTGGGATATTCCTTCTGCTCCAGAGGGATCCCACCATTGTTATTTGCAATTTTAGCGGAAGGGTCAAAGTTTTGATTTGGTCTGGCCATATGACATCAACCAAGAGTTCTCTGCTGCCTTTATCTCAAACTTTCAGAAAGGCTTTACAGATTTAAGTGCTATCCAGACCCACTGGCAAGGAACCGTGAGCTTTCTCCTTCATCATAAAAACAAGCTTAAAAGCCTTTCTGATGTATTAGTGAAGATGTATAGAAATACAATACATAACTTCAAATTCAATCAAAATGCAGGTTCAGACATTAAGTTTAAAAGTATTATCTATAGGATTAATATTTTAAAATATGAGGATGGTTCCTTCGGGTACATTAAGGCAAAGAAAACCCTGAGCAAGTTTCTGGCCTCTGTTTCTAATTAGATTGGATCATGCAAAATTGAAACCTTCTCATGTTCTTGTGTTAAATTTTCTAAAAATGAAGATCTTTTAACTGAACAAAACTTCCTCAGAGGATGTCACAGATGTCCACCACACACAGTGGATATAGCTGAAACCCATTGCCCATTGAAGCAAAATTTTAATGGAAATTCACGCATTCACGTATTTTTGACTGCACTTTTGTCTTGCATAAAGGGCTTTGGTATTTCGTCACAGCTCATCCACATTCAGTGTTGGACTACTCTTAGCAGGACGACACACACTTGAGGAGGTGAAAAAAGTTAAAACTTGAGTATTAGAGACTGGCCATGGAAAAAATCAGCACAAGAATTACCAAGAAACAATACAGCTGATACAGAAATCCAGGCAAATTAAGTATTGCTACAGTGGTTTATTGTATCTGTTAACCCTGTAGTCAAGTTGAATTTTGTAGAAAGAATTCCCAGATGTATGTTTAAAGTAGCAAGCCCATAGAAATGAGAACAGAAAATAAGACCCGGTGTTGTAATGGTGGAAAACATATTAAAATGATTACCCTGTAGAGGGCAGACCTTTTCCATAGTAGGTATCGTGTAGAGGAATAGGTTCATACTTTATTTTCTCTTACTGAACACTAATAATACCAGACCGTAATACTGTAATGTATATTTCACATATTTAATTAAGTTTTTCTTAATTTGTATTCAGAATTTTTTTACAGATTACAAAAAACAAAAACAAAACAATGCAATGTACAGCTAAATATTGAGGAATTATTTAATTGTTGCGTTCGTTAATTGTGATTAATATCAAGCTGGCCCACATACCATTTTGTGAAGTGGTTTTCTACACCAAGGCGACGCTACCTTTCACATTTTGCTCAAATGTCAACCGACAACCATCTGATTGTGTTTGTATCAAATGTATCTGATCATTTTTAAAAACACGTAATTTAGAGACCCTACTCCATCTAAACATTAGAAATGTATCGCAATTTTTTTTATTGATCATTGAGGGAATATAAACCAGTAGGCCTACTTTTTTTAAAACTCATCTATCTTTAAACTGAAATGCGCATCTGTTTATCACGCAAGACCATAGGTAACACAGTTTCTTCCGTCCGTCGAGAAAAACAAAGACGTGACTGCTATAGCAAAATGCAGATAAAGAGGAATGGGTTTTTATCGTCGAGGTCCATCAGTTAACTGCGTGGCTAGAAAACCCTGGATGCCCTTTTTTTTTACTTGAAAAAATCTGGATACATAGGTGCTGAAATTGCTCATTTGCTCACCAGAGATCATTAAAAATATTACAACACAACCCCCAAGGCTAGATCTGTGGAACTACAGAGCAGGACTCTGGGCCGCCAGGTCTTGGTATTATCGCTAAATATGTCCTTCTGGTGCTGCCTAAATTGGGCTTCAGTTTTTGGACCCACAACGACCACACCCCGTTACTGACAGGAGCTGTACTCTGTCATTCTCCCTTTTAATCCAGTTTTCTATTTCAAAAGTCTCATGTACAGTTCTGCAGATTCGTCGACATGGGTCTCCCAGTCACGAAGAGCTCAATCCAACGAGTGGTGGATTTTTTTTTTTACCACAACTGGGCGGCTTTTTATGAGGAGAGAAATTTGGCATGTGCCTTCCAAAAAGGAGAAGGAAAAAAAAGTATTAACTGCCTGCGCTCTACTGCAGGATGTACAAATCGGTTTAGTCTCCCATATTGCTTGTTGTAGAGTTTATTATTAAATTGATTCACAATCAAAAAAGATCATTTTTATGTTCCAAGCTAATTTGTTTATATCGCGCATATTGACTGGAGAATAAGGCTTCGTGAACACTAATCTACTCAAAACTCGTGAGTAGAATAACCGCAGGAAGAAACGTATACAGGTTATTATAAAGATGATTTGGAAATATGCTGTCATAGTGATCTTTTTTTTTTGTCAGAATTACAGCTCCTACGGACAGGTGAGTGCTGCGGGCGTTAAGGTTAAATACGCGGTATCCAGCAGTTAAAAACAACTGATAGGTGTTAACCCGGGCACATAGAGGTTAATAACAAATTACCAGATAATTACTCCTCCCACCAAACATCTTAAACTTCATTGTAGTGTCAATATTTTTTGTTGTTTTTTGTTGTTGTTCTGTCGCGTTCCTAGCTGTAATATCTGTAAATACACAATTATTTTGTCGGCGACTAACCAGTCGCACCGATTTTAGTAGTATAAAATTTAACGCACATGTTTCAATTCACTAATTGAATATGCTCAGGCTAGAATATGCTCAGGCAAACTTTCACACTGCCATCGAAAATAACTTAAATGTTTTCTAATTAAAAGACTTACTGCATGTTATCACTATCACTGTACACATTGTATATTGTTAAATATATATTAAATATTTAATGCACTTCACATATTTCTTTGTGTACTTGGAACTACTTCAAAGGGTCTTAAAAAGAATAGGAGAGTGCTCTGTTAAAGACCGCTCAAGATTGGCAGTTGAAAAATAGAAGTGAGAAAATTAGTTTCAAATTGCCCTTGCTTAGCAGGCTTCTTTTTTTTGGCATTACTATAGAGGAAGTTTTGGGCACTAAGGTCTCCTCGTCCTTGAGGACAAAAACATACTGAAATGCCCCTGCCCTCATAGGAATTTGTGTTATGTTTGGGGGGGAAATGGGGGTGGGGGCACCCAAAAGTGACTATTCGAAGTGAACAATGATTGGCATCACTAAAAACCAATGAAAATTGGGGGGGCACACGGGGTGGCCAATCAGATCGCAAAGGGAGTGGTTGCCCCCCCGTGGAACCATGGAAGATCCACGCTTGGGTACAAATCCATAAAGAACACCCTTTAGCCAATACCAATTTACACATTAATAATCAGACTGCAAAACCTCAGGAAACCCATGGATACCCTTTCACTGTAATGTAGAGCCAACATTTTTACGCATTTCAGCAAAAACTGCTAATCATGAACACAGTGTTTCCACATGGGGGGTGGGGTGACTGAGTTTAAATCAATCTATTTTCCTGTGCCCGTAATCAATAACCTTGGGCACTACATTGTTACACATTACATGTTAATTATGGAAGTACACAGTTGTTCGAAATGTGTCGAAATGTAGCAATGACTGCACCCCACTAGGAGAGGAGAATCTTAGAAGGTTCAGCAGTGCCTTATGCTTCAGAAACTTTATGTAAGAAAATAATAGGAACATTTATTTTGTTGCACAGGATAAATTCAATCTTTTATGGATTATTCATTTTTCTGGTTCATATATTCTGCATCACGTTTTATGTATAATTTCTGGCTATTAAAAATATACACTTAATTTCTGTAATCTATAGTCTATATATGATTCTATAATAGGATTTTGTCTGTAAACAGTGTAATGTACTGTTTAACTGGATTTAACCACTGTAAAACCAAGAGTTGTCAAATTGTGGCAATCAAAATAAATTTAAAGTTTTAAGGTTAAGGTTCCCTGTATTTAAAATTGTTCACTAGGCACTTATGGAATGTTTAATGGTCTCTAATTGCGATGGTTGAATATTACAACATTCTCAGGTAACTTCAGAGCACTCCAGGCGAACATTTTGGATCACTGCCAGCAAAAGAAAATGGTTACAAAACACGAAACTTCTTGGGCTTTCCTGAATAAACTTCCTCCCACCCCTCAATATCAACCAGGGGTTTTCAAAGTAGGACAAAATATTTACTTAACTTGCGTAACTTTAAAACACTGCATTAATTGGGTTTCTTACTCATGCCGGTGGGGGTGATGCAGTACTCAAAAACATTCAGCCTGCCCAACCAGAAAGCCATAGCCAGCAATATAAAGGGGAGACTCAGCATCTGCGTGGCCTGGTTGATGGTGTTGCCACTGAGGGCAATAACTGTGAGACTGAGCGGGGATTCACATACGCTGAGATCCATTAACTTAATGGTTAATTAAGAATATTACCATGAGAGAACCATAGCCTATCCAAAAACATAAAAGCAAATACTTTTATTCAGAATAAAAGCAATCTAAGTTTGCTATGTTACGATTTTGGACGAAAAGCATAAACCTGTTTACAGGAAGGGCTTCTCGGCCGCAAAGCTACGCATATCGCACAAATGCTGCAATTTTGGACTGGGCGTTAGAATGTCCCTGTCCACAATTGGAGAGTGTTTTCCTCCAAGGAATTTAAATATAGGCAGAATAACTGATGTGATGTAATGTCATGGAAAGGAACCAGTTTTAGAAGTAGAGAAGACCATTATTTTGAACCAAAAGTTTAGATGAATTAAAAATCCAATTTCCTACCATGTCAAATGAAATACAGAAGCAAAAGCCTGGCTAACTTGTAGCATTCTCATATCACTTCTGCCATGTTGCAGCAATGTTGTGAGAACGTTACGCAATAGCTGTGTAATGTCCTCAACACAGTGTTCGAAGTCAGCGGTGGAGTTTTGATGTGTGAGGTACACTTCTGACCTTGGGCTGTTTGACAGCTCTGCCGGCCTCCCCAGAGAAGTGTTGCTCTGTGACTGGGGCTCTCTCACTTCTTCTGTACATAGGACTGACTGAATGCTCTCCCTGTCCTCAAATGTGGGCGGAATCTCGACCGCAGCTTCCTGCATGCTTGCACCACGGTAGTACGTGCCCTTAGATCTGGAGAAACGTGAGCGTCTGGGGTGAAAAAGTTGATTATAAGTGTTGAAATTGAACATGATGTGAGCTAGCTCTCACACTGGCCTTAGGAGGAGAGCAGCTGGATGGAGGCTGCAGCACACTCTCCGTTTCCCAGAACCCGTTTCAGCAGAAACGGGCCTTACTGCCATCCCGGGCCTAGCATCGGAATGGCCCGGAACTCGCACAGGCAGGCCATTCTGTAGCTAGACACAATCTCACCTTTTACTCTGCCTCGGCAGGCCTGCTTCCTCCCAACCATCATCAGGCTCCTTACAGCTGGACTAATCTTTCAAAACACCAGTAGACCACAAACATCATTCGATAAACCCACACAACTAAAAATAAATTCTCCCACTTTAATCTGGATTAGAATCTTCGAAATGACTGGACAAGGAAGCCTTGTCATATTAAACAATAAAATAATTCACCATTCATTCAAAGATGCCATCCATCTAACAAATTACTTTACAGTAAGAATGCGGAGGCAAGTCAGAGATTGCCATGAATGCGACACACAGCTATGTTGAATGCGACACACAGCTATGTTGAATGCGACGCGTAGCAACATTGAACGAGACACGCAGCTACACGAATGAGACAGGCAGCTACGTTGAATAAGACACGCAGCTACATGAATGAGACACGCAGCTACACGAATGAGACAGGCAGCTACGTTGAATGAGACACGCAGCTACACAAATGTGACACGCAGCTACGTTGAATAAGAGACGCAGTACATGAATAAGACACGCAGCTACATTGAACGAGACACGCAGCTACACGAATGAGACAGGCAGCTACATGAATGAGACACGCAGCTACATGAATGAGACACGCAGCTACATTGCATCTTGCAGGATTGCAGCAGCAAGCAGGAGCTCCAGAGTTCCCTGCGTCAGGTCCACAAGTTGCTGTCAGCCCATGAGGCCTCCTACTTGCAGAGTCTGCGCAGCCTGAGGAAGAAGCTGAACCTGCTGCAGAGCACAGTGCCTAAACAGGGTGCCAAGGCCCGTAATGGTGAGT
The DNA here is from genome assembly GCA_025775045.1 of Hiodon tergisus. NCBI lineage: Eukaryota > Metazoa > Chordata > Actinopteri > Hiodontiformes > Hiodontidae > Hiodon > Hiodon tergisus. The sequence goes on along the minus strand of JAOVYW010001368.1, from coordinate 8,059 downwards.
ACCATGGGTACGGGGCACAGCCCCAAAGGAAAGCTTTACCGCCCACATGTCCTGATTAAACTTCAAAGCTCAGCCTTTGGAAAGGACTGGATCATGTAACACTATTAATGTGGAAAGGGCATGCGTCACTCATGCCACAGCTAGACCCCTGACCATGCTTGTGGTGGTGGTGGCTGTGGCATTCGACCCCTGCCCATCCCATGGCAGCCACTTTCTCCTTTCTCTGCGCTCTTTCCTTCTCCACAGGAACCTGCCCCAAGCTGGAGACGCCCGCCAACGGCAGGAAGCTGGGCAAGGTGCTCGAGGCGGGCCATGAGGTCCACTTCCTGTGCGCACCCGGGTACGAGCTGGTGGGGTCAGAGACCCGGGTGTGCCTGGACTCCCTGAGCTGGAGTGGGCAGCAGCCTCTCTGCAGGAGTAAGTCACATGGGCCGTGCAGGAAGGGCCCCGATGCAGCATGCCGTTGTCTTCATCTTTACTGTGGCTTATCTACCAGCCCCCCTGCTTTGTCATTGTCTTCACCCTCGTCTCTTTCATGTCCCTGTCATCGCCTTCTATGCGACTCCCCGGTCTCGATTTTACACACCATGTGCATACTTTACTCAAGATAATGTGTTTGCATTTAAATACATTTTATGGTTGAATCCCCTCTGATTGTCTCTGGCACTACAAAGAGAATATAGGGTTTGGAGACACATACCATTTTGCAGCCTATTCCCTTTCATAAAGCCCGTAAAAGCGTTGGTTATGCTTCACAAGCGTTCAGTCGAAGGAGAAGGAATCCCCTGCCACATGAGTACAGCACAGTTCTCCTTAATCCATCAAAGGCAGGATTCATTTTGCAGTGCATGAGTTGGTTAGAATGTCTGCTGGGCCAGCTAGCGGCTAACGTCAAAGCTCTGTTACTTCAGATATAGACGAATGTGCATCGGCACCCTGTCTCAATGGGGGGACATGTGCAGACAGCGTGAACCGATTCGACTGTACGTGTGCCAAAGGGTGGATGGGCCCCACCTGCCAGACATCTGTCCCCACCTGTGAGTACTGGGCGCTGGGCACCGTGCCTACAACCTTTACCTTTCTGTATTCAGTTTAAGATCGATCCATGGCACAATAGGAAGGTATGCCACTTCATAACAGTGAAGTAGTAACATAACATTGCTTTAGTATGCTGCACAGTGCATGATAATATGTTTATCTTTAAATAAGTAGAAGCAGGTACTGTCATATCCAAATGGAATTAGTAATTGCCTGGCAAATGATAATTTCCACATGGCTCTGGGAACGTGTGGCTCTCTGGCCTGCTGTTGAAAGACACAGGCAACAGTGTTACCCTTGATTAGTTTTGTTCTGGATCCAGAGTGAAATGAATGCAGACCTGTTTTAAATCTCTGACTGAGGCTTCTGTTGGTAGAAGGTACATGGTGAGTAAAGAGCATTCAAATGCATTTCTGCCAAGACACATTTACTGCGGCTGCATTTCCGTTCCAGTTTTAATACTCAAGCGTATGGATAGGGGTTCCACTGCTTTGTAATACATAAATGTGACGGATCAGGTTTTTATGGTCTTGATGAAAATTGAACGGTGCCAATCGAGAGTCTGTGCACTGTAAGTCATTTTTTTTAACTGTGTGTGTGGGTGATACATACCAGAAACGTGGTTTCCTCTGATTGTAGTCCCTTTGTTTTCTTGTTTCTTCCCAGTCTTCAGCACTGTGATCAACTCCTCGTCCACCCCATCCGTAGCCCCATGGTCTCCCTTTGTACGCCCTGTGCAGTGCACCCAGTTCCAGGGCTCCATGCGCTGTACCTGTGAAGCTGGCTTCACCATCTCTGGCCGCGACAGCAGCTACTGCACAGGTGAGCACCAAGTCAGACATTACACTACTGTTGAATGTGACTGCAACAACATTATTACTGCTTGTCTAAAAAATTTTTGTACCTCCTATATTCCAAATAACAGAGGAATAGACTTTGTAGTAAGTCAACTACGGAAGTTCAGTTTTATCATAGGAAGGAATCTCTGTAATCAGAAGCACAGAGGATGACTATGGTGCAGATCTTCCCGACATGAGCACGCAAGTGTGTTTTTCAGACATTGATGAGTGTGAGCTGTTCCACATGGGGCAAGCGGGTCGCCTGTGTTTGCACACCTGCGTCAACACTCCCGGCGGCTACCGCTGCACCTGCCCGTCCGGCTACAACCTCACCCGGGACAGCCGCAACTGCAGAGGTCAGCGGGGCCTCGCCTCTTAGGGGGAAAACTTTGCACAACTTGCACCACCTGTTTCTACTGCCCGGTGTGAAACTAGCAGCCGCTTGGCACAGTTTGCAAGGAAGCAAATAAACCAACGGTGGGCAGGTACTGCATGCACTTAGCAGACTGTGACAGAACATTAGAAAGGGTGTGTCTCTCTCCCAACTGCGTGCAGACATTGACGAGTGTGCGGACAGACAGCACAACTGCACCCGCGAGCAGCTCTGCATCAACACATACGGGGGGTTCCAGTGTGTGCGCGTAGAGTGCCCCCACATCCGCAACACCACCTATGTCAAGACCTCGTCCATGTGAGTGCCTGTAACCATTTGCATCCAGTTTGTTGTGGAGACAGTATTTCTCCAATAAAGCCTAAAGAGCAAGGCTCCCCTGCGTCCACCCTCACACTCTAACTGGCATGTTCTCACGCAGGCGATGCGAGCGGAACCCTTGCCCGGTGGACAACAGGGCGTGTGCCCAGGCACCCAACTCGGTGTCCTTCCACTATCTGTCGGTGGTGTCCAACCTGTCAGCCCCCAGGGTGCTGTTCCGGGTGTCGGCTGCACGGATGATCGGGGACTCGCTGCGCTTTGGGCTGTTGGGGGCCCGTAGCCGGCGCCACTTCACCGTGCAGCGCTCCGACAGGCAGACGGGTCAGCTGGTCTTGGTCAGCCCGGTGCAGGGCCCCACCACCCTGGAGGCCGAGGTGGAGATGAGCGAACTGGAGAAAGGCACCATGTTGGGCCGCTACATCACCAAGGTCACCCTCTTCGTCTCGTCCTATGACTTTTAGAGCTGGGGACGTAGCGATTTGAGGGAAGTGCTGTCACTCCATAGGAAGAGAGGTGCTCATTGACAAGAGACAGGCAAGCCACAAGCTGAACAAAATGAGTGACTTGTATTTAAATGACAGCTCCGTTGCCTTATAGCCACTTAGTTTTTGATAGAAAGCATGTTGGTTCATAAGGATGTTCTTTGGTGTTGCTATATTATGTATATTTTTAATATTATCTACAGTTGCAATATGTAGCACGCTAGTGGAAAGACAAGGGGATCCCAGAGGCAGCAATCTAAAAGCCAGCAGTATACAACTCTGGTCCAAACTGGTTTTGTATGCTGCCCAGAATAACCACGATGCCCCTTACATAGGTGAATTAGGGCATCATATAAAACCGTCTGGAAGGGGGAACCCCTGCTATAAGCACGTAATTCTTATCAGGGTCACATTTTTTTGGTTTCTAGCAATTTGAGGGGATGCAGTTAACAAGGGTTTAGCTTCCTGATTTTCAGGGTGAGGTCCAGCCGAGCCCTGGTTTCCTCTGCACAGAGGGGGCCCTGTGTCGATTAGTAAGGAGTTCATGATGGATTAGATCAGTATGGCTAAACAAATATCTTGCACTGGTATCTATAAACAAGGGGCCTAACTGGTGCGACAGCCCAGGTATAGTTCATCAGCAAGGCATGAGGAAACTGCATTGGAACAAGTGAAAAGCCTGTGATTGACTCCTACAAGGGGACATCTTTGTTTGCTTTGCTTTATTACTTCACCTCCTGATGAATTGTGTTTGTAATGTAAGGTGTCGCCAGCTTCTAAACTTGTTGAATTCAACAGAGAAAGCAGTACTAACTGGTGAATAAAGTTTTTTCCTTTTCTACAATGGCGTGGTGAATGGGGCCTTCTTGGACAAACGAACTGGCTGCAGGTTCACTTCTGAGGATGGACGCTGCTGTTGCACACTGAGAAAGGTATTTAGCTTGAATTGCTTCATTAAATGGCCAGCTTTCCAAGTCTGCAACGCGTACAGCTGGACAGCTATGGAAGTTGCTCCGGAGAAGAACATCAGGTTGGCTGGGTTGAAGTGATGGTTTGTTGGGTACTACTGCAGAATGTTTTACCTGCTTATAATACATAATTTCATGAAAAATAAAAAATAGTTGGAATTCAGAAAAAGTGTTCCACAAACCAGGTTACCATGAACAAGGGGTGGAAAAAGGTAGAGACATAGGTAGTAGTGAAGATTGTCAGGCCAAGGAATCAAGAGAGTGCAGATGAAGCAGCCATTGATGTCCTTGACATCTGCCATTTTCAGCGACAGCACATTTTTTCACAATTACTGTTTGATGATTCAGCTTTTCAAACAGCCATAAGCTGACATTTTTCTGCATGATTTGTTTAGACTTTGTATAGGTTAGGGTTGCGGTGAAACAATGAGTTGAGTAAGCACATTGAGAGTATGAAAATGTAAGGTGTGTGTGTGTGTGTGTGTGTGTGTGTGTGTGTGTGTGTGTGTGTTGAGCCCCTCTCACCAGCTTCCGGAGCAGTGTAAAAAATGCTCTT
>JAOVYW010001366.1:0-16344 GCA_025775045.1 Hiodon tergisus | reverse complement strand
GGCGGACAGGTGTTTAAAATGAAATACAATATATAATATCGTGCTTATTCCTATTCTGATGTTTTGGTTAAAATTTGGTCTGGTTATTCTCTGTACATAATGTAAGGCGCTACCTGTAGGTTGTCTAGTGTATTCCTGTGAATGTTCATTGCAGTGTCTTGAGCAGTCTATACCACAGCTGAACATGTCGGATGGGGATTGTTTTATTGACTCAACTGGTTTTATGTTGTGCCATTCTTCTTCCTTCCTCACTAGCCTGCCACAACGGCTGATGTGGTTTGGATGTGGAATGCAAGCTTATCTGCTTATCAGAATACAGGAATAATTTTGTATGTATTTCAGGGTATTGGTCATTCCTAAAGTGTACTCAGATATTAGCATTAAGCATGCATACAAATCTAAAAAGAAATGTATTGTAACTTTTAACTACAATTATGTTTCCATTATGTTGTAATATTTACAGTGAGCACTCGATTTGTTTTGAATGAAATTCAATGTTTTGTCTAAAACATTTGTGGACTCGTTGATGGTATTATTTTTTAAATGCTCTAATTTGTATTTAAACATTTGATATCATTAAATTTACATAAATTTTTACATCTGGCTATATGTGTAAAGCAACTATTTTTAATGGTTGGTCACCAGAAAGGCAGAAGTCCGGAACTTCTGCTCTGACCCTGGTGTTAAAATATCCATTCATTCCCAGTCTTCAACACGAAACCTCAGTGATTGTTTAGTGTGCTCTGAAAAGACAGTTCGTTATTGTACCTGGCTGGTCTGTGTCAACAATGGTAATGTAAAATGTAGATCATAGTGGCCCTTGGGTCCAGTCTTCTAGGAAAATGTAGCTCTATATTATTTCACAGAATGTGTTTGCTTGGTGACAACTGCATTACATTGATACATTCTTACAATTGACTGGTAATAAGGAACAGTGCAGAAGTCTGCATTTTCATACAAAAAATTTTTTTTGGTTTATTTAGCTTTTTTTCTTTTTTTTCCAGGTTTTTGTGATTTATAGTCAGTTCTCCCTGACCGTATTTAACAGGTGATTTAGTATTCTTCATGTATTCCATAATCAGTGGCTGTAAAACAGTTTCTATTTCAACATTTATAACCATCCGTTAGAATTAAAGCATTTCACTCAGCTTGCACAACTTGTCTCCCTCTTTCTTACTGGGGTTGCCAAATATTCTCCTCTTGACCATGAATGCTTGTTCTATAGTACTACCGCTTTCATAATTGCTTTATTCAAAGAGGTCTGAGTTTTAGAGCTACATTAGAGCGTGGGATGGAAAAAAAGTTGCTTTATTCTTTGTATATATAATGTTGATTGAAATGTATGTACAGTCTTTTATAATAAACACTCCTATATACACATGTTACTGTGGTGATTGGAAATAAAAAGAGGTATCTAAAAAAATAAATTAAAAAAAAACGCTGTTTTTATTTGCGTACACAGTGGATTAAGGCATCGATTGTTAAGAACTTGTACAAAAGTACCATCATAACAACTTCCCCATAACAAGACTTGATTACATGATCACATTGGTCTTGCAGCATGGACGGTTTTTCAAGGACAACGTAAACAGGTCCACGATACGGTAACATTTCCGCTCACGTCATTTTTAAATTTTTAAAATTTATTTGGAGTCCCTGTCCTTCCTAGGGGCTGCCTTCTCCATGTCACATGGGAAGTGTCTACAGTACATTGGAGTCTTTCAAAAATAAAAAATAAAGTCATTTCCTTCCACCGTTTGAGCAGTTCAGGATTCCCAGGATGGGGCTCTTCATTCAGAGCACCGTTCTTCCGCCTTCCTCTGCTTGACCCAATCCCAGAGTTAGCTGCCTGAGGCAAAGGTTGGGCTGGATTCACTTGTCCCGGGTGAGAAGGAGCTCAGTCAGTCTAATCAGGGCCTCTCGCTCAGGGGAAGGGTGCAGCCTGCTGATTTGACGAATGGCCTCTCGGCAGTAACGCTGGGCGAGGTAGCTGGTTTGCTGGACTCCGTCGCTCTGTGTGTTGAGGAGAGAAAAGTTGGGTGGTTTTGCAAACCATGACTCTACGTGGAGACAGCCTCACAAGTAACAAAGGGCTTTACCTCGAGAACATATTGCCAGGCACGATCCACATCACCGCTTGAGCTGAACCGTCGCATGATCATGGCATGCAACTCAGGAAACTGAAAAATAACAAAACCAAGTAAACCACGGCAGAAGACGCATGTAACCTAGGCATCAAAAACCTTTTCCAAATTCCCTTTTGTTCCTGCGTTCTTACAAGCACATGGACCAATCCAATCCCATGTTTACTGGCATGCCTGGACTAAGCGGGTTAAAAGCCTGAAAGAAATTCACTTCAGTATTCCTAGTCAACATCGATTAACTTTACATCATGATACAAACAAGTGACTGGATTGGAAATTAAATAACATTGAGGATTCCATAATGACCAAACACGTTTTACTCTTTAAAGCACTTTTTTTGTCATAAGGGACAAGCGTGTGCACACACACACCTGCTGACAGGCAAATAAGACTGGACCCGTTGCCAAGCCTAGTCTGAGGTCTGCTGCCGATGGCTTTCCAAGCTGATTCGCACATGCCGTGAAGTCTAGCACATCGTCCACCAGCTACAGGAGACAACGAACAGATCAAAATCAACTACTTGGACAAAAAAAAACATTGTGAGCTCTATGATATTCTGATAAAATCAAATCAGTAAGTGGCCGTATATAGTTACACTGGGAGATAAATGTAACAACTCAAAATTACCTGAAATGCAATTCCGACATTCCTCCCATACTGGAAAGCAATTTCATGTACTTCGGGATCAGAGTTGACGAGAATCGACACCTGGATAGTACAATGACCAGTGGTACACGTTAAAACTTTTTCGTATTTGTTCAAAAAAAATTGTTTCTCCATGTCTCCATTTCTCGTTGCAAGACACAACGTACATACTGCTTTACAGCTGTTCGCGATCAGACTGGCTGTCTTCTTGAAGGTTTTCTCAAGGTAATGTTTAAATCGCTCATTCTCATTCTCTTTGGATCCCAGCTGCATGAATTCACCTTGAAATAAAACATTTCCATCACTTTTGGGGAAGAGCACCGTTATGTTTTTCCAGTTTCACTGCAAACCAAGACTTTTAGAGCAGGGGTTGGCAACCCTGATCCATGCATGCGGTCTGGTTTTTAGTTCCACTTCACCTCTTATTTAATTAAAATGGTTTCACATTGAGTAAATACACTGCTAATGAAAGGCTCTCGAGGGTTTCCAACCTCCAATTCAGGTTAAAGTATGATTAGTTTCTTTTTTTAATTTCTACTTGTTCCATGTAAAAATTCCGTTACACTGCACTGATAAAACAGCCAAATTACCTCTCACCAGGTCCTCGATGACCTGTGACAAAACCGCCACCACAGTGTTGTTGCCAATCCGGGCGAGTGCCATCGAAGCTGCAGAAAGGATAAAATCTCCTGCCAGGATGGCCTATGACAGAGGGAGAGACCCAGGGCTGATGAATGAATGTGCTGCTACTTTCATACAGGACAATCGCATGCGTTGGGTTACCACAACACAGTAAATACATTTTCCCACCCCTGCAATCCCACTTCTAGTTGTGCTTGGGAAAATGACCCATTTAAATTATTGTTACTCGTGCAACTATATAAGCAGGGAAGAACTGTGCAGAGGTGACCGGTGGTCACTGCCGCAGAATATTCAGAACATCCGTCCCACCTTTCTCTCGCCCCAGACTTCATTGATGGTGGTCTTCCCCCTCCTTGTGTCTGACCCGTCGATGACATCGTCATGTACCAGACTGGCTGTGTGGATCATCTCTGAGATCATGGCAATTGATCGCTGACCTGGCAGAAGATCCCTTTGTAGTGTAAATGGAAAAAACAAAGTATGGTTTCACAAAAGGAAACCAGAAAACACTAAGATTTTTCTTAGTGAAACTAATCTCTCTGTTGAAGAGATGTTATTATGGTCGAGATGTTATGTTATTTTCACGTCCAAAGGAAAACCTGAAAAGTATAGAAAGGTTTCCTGGGGGATTGTTTGATATTAGTTACTTTTAAGGTGATCCAGTAGAATGTGGCAACACATAATGCCACATATAAATGAAGATGCAAGTATCCTGCATTCAGGTTTTCCTTTGAACGTCAAAAAATAACACGAAATACATCAGACAGCAGGCATTAGCACACATGCATGTACATTTACTATACATACAATACATTTGCTTTTTTATAAATATGAGCATGTTTCTCTCGAAGAGACAAATTCTGTTTTTAACAATGTGCTAGTGGTTTCAGTAACAAACGCTTGGGTTGTGGATTTCAGTCAAATCCCAAGCTAACAAACCTTAACCTGCAGCTGCTAAAGACAAGGAACTGAGCAACCATCTTACCCATCCCTGTTGCTGTGAAGGTTACAGGCACGAGCCATTAGCACCACTATCATGGGCCGGAAGGCCTTTCCCTTTCCATCAAAGTAGTACTCGCACAAGGACTTCAGCTCCAATTTAGACACAAACAGTTCCTGTGGAAAAACACACATTTTCTAAAAACCAGGCAGACCTTGGTTATATTTGGAAAAACGTCTGATAAACATGCAACTAAAAAAAAAAATACTTTATATACTTATTCAATTCATACACACACAATGTACATAAGCTGATTTTATTTTCAGTTATATTTGTGCCAACTCACCTTTTTGATATCTTCATATAAATTGTTCAAATCTTTCTGAGCTAGTGTGAAGGGATCTTTTAATTTGGCATCACTGTGGATCGTGTTGCAGCTCCAGGTATTCTGTGTAGTGTGCAGTAAGCTAAAACTATACCTACAGGGAAAAACAAAAGAAATAAACACTTTGCCGAGATATCCATAGAGACTGGCTGGCCGGTGAGTGACACACAACATACCTCGATAGAGTGCAACATTTCTTGAGTGACATTACATTCACAGGTCTGCCTCCACATAAAACCTGAAATAAATCAATAATGAATTCCAAAAACAAATACAGAATTCCGGAACACAGGCAAATATCTCTTTCGACATTTAAACGGGGATACTTTTTATTGTCTATGCATGAATGAACAGGTTGATCTAACCAGTAGCCGGTAACAGGAAATGCTCTTGACAACTACTTCAAGATCTGAGTAACGTCCATGACCTTCTAAATCAGCTCAATGAATGGAGCCGCTAGCCTGCTTATTAGAAATCTCGATGTGTAAACTTGCACGTTTCGCTGGCACAGAACGTCGGCAACGTGTTATTGGTAAACGTTATTCGTGTTGCATTATACCGAATAAATTGAAATCACACCCATCACACTGACATCAAATGCTAGCAGTACCAGACTGCCTCTATACCGTAACAGACAGTTAGCTTACTACCGGTTGACCTTCTTAGGTTGTCAACACGCCCATTGAATTCGAGCAGTTTTCAAACTAGTGCTTGAACACTTTGTCCTCACCGATGTGGCTGCAATTGTAGCTGGTCTTCCGTTACCACGTATTGTATGTAACAAAGCTATTCTAACATTATTCCCAAAAATTATCCTCCAGCAATGTCTCCACGGGAGCGCCATGTTCTCCCACAATCACCCGTGAGCACGTTATAAAATGTTTGACAGGAAACGGAAAGTCGTAACCGATCGAAGAAGACAAGTCAGGGAAAAGGAAATACTACACAACAGCGACCTCGATATATTGCACGATCCCCTTTACCATGGCTCCAAATAAAACCGACAGTTTTTAGTCACGAAATTATGTTTATTTATTTCACTTTGTTCAGCTAGTTACTCGGATCAGTCAGACTTACTATTGTTGTTGGTTGGGTAGAATCCGACTTTCGCATGTTGCATTCTTATCCGTAAAAAATTATAATAATTGGACACGATTTGAAATAACCCCATCCAGTTGTTACGATACAAATAAAATAAATTAAACAAATTAAAAAGGGAAGCGAAACTACGCTAGTTGCCTTACTCGTTATACCTGGTCATTTATTTACAGATACTATTATTTTCAATCTGCGAACTAGTATTATTTGGTAATACAGTAAGTTTAAGAGGGAACGTAGGCAGGACGTTTTATGGCTGTCTTATATATCACATACGTTAATTTATTTAAGACTTAAATTAAGTTAAAATTGTTCGTCACGTATTTCAAAAATTTCCTTGTGGGTTCTTGTATGCTACGTTTTAAGCCATGACCCGTATGATACTAGGCTTTGCAGCATATGTTATCTTTGCCATGCTAAGTGTATCGACCGCTACAAAATTGCATTACTTTGATAATCGTGGGCTCGATGAGAGACATTTTTATTGCCCCAAGAGTACTAACTATAGTTGCGTTTGGAAGAAACTAAACTCTATGGACGTCTTCAAAATATCGTGCAGAAATCTGATTGGTAAATTCAACTGCATTGTAAAATGTTTATACCAAATGGATTACATCAATAGATTAATTAAGACCACTTATTATGGTATTTCAAATTGCAAAAATGGGTTAACAAAATGAAATGATTAAATCATTCTGCTTTGAAGATACGTTCCCCATTGATGTTGATGGAAATTTCGTCGGCACTGTGAAAAACAGCATATTCTCCCTTTCTCAGCCAACCCCCCTCAAAGGACCCCTGAAAATAGTTGCTGTATCGCAGGTAATCTAAAATAGAAGACCAATATTATTTGGGTTGAGAAGTGGATGAGGTTTCAAAACCTAGCCCAGCTAGTTAATTTAATTATTAAAGCTGCATAATTGTGTAAAACTGTAAGCTGTGCGGTGTCTCCGAGCGTCAACTGAATAACTGTCTTAAGAATCCGTAGTATGTGGGTTGGATGTAATAATCGTGTTCTCACTATTTATACATGGTTTTCTTAGGAGGTCCTGGAGGACATTTTAGATTTGGATGTCTCTGTATCCAAAACGGATGATTTCGCTCTTTACTTCAGTGGTGGAAAGCTGTTGCAAGGATCGGTTCCCCTTGCTCATCGTTACGGGGGTCATCAGGTATGCCTTAATTCCAAAATCTTTATTCATTCCCCAAGTTCTAAAAACCTACCTGTAACTTGCATCATTTCCTCCCCATTCTAAGTTTGGCTACTGGGCTGGCCAGCTAGGAGACGGGAGGGCTCATTTGCTTGGTGAATACACAAACAAGTGAGTAACAATGTGAATGTATAAATAAGAGGCACAGAGTCATCCAGAAGTAAAATCATTCACTTTCCCCGTTCATTTAGGATAGTTAGGTTTTTATATGTAATTTGTGTGCCATGACTGATCTTAGAACTAATTTCTAATTCTTGTGGGGGAAAAGGTCAGTTAAACATTGATTATCAGCTTTCTAAATTCCTCTTCTCAGTGAGCGTAGCGTGCCTGTTTTTAGCTGTTGATTGTCATGGTTTACTTATTGTTGTCTCTCATAACTGTTCTTCCAGTTCTGAGCCATTTCTATCCGTCATTCGAATGTCTGTTTTAAATATTGCATTTAATCCCACAGAGAGGGTAAGACTTGGGAGCTTCAACTGAAAGGCTCAGGAAAGACCCCATATTCAAGGTAAGACTTGCACAATGTATCTTTTTGGTATTCCTTTCCACTTTTTTGTTTTAAGGTGAGCTAGCAGTGAGCAGAGAACTTCATGCCATAAGGGCCTCAGAATTAGACTGTTCAATGTAACCTGTCAAGCAGTGGCAAACTGTTAAAAAAGGGGCTTCATCTGCAACCTTGTGTCTGGAGGGTTCGTGTGAGAATGGAAGGTATGGGACGACGCACGTGAAAGTCTTTGGTGTGTATTGCAGGTCAGGAGACGGGCGAGCTGTAGTCCGCTCCTCAGTCAGGGAGTTCCTGTGCAGTGAGGCCATGCACTGCCTGGGTGTCCCCACAAGCAGGGCTGGCAGGTAAATTATTGTTAAATATGGAGAAATTATTTATCAGTTGCATTGGCTGTTGTCTTCTGTGACACCACTAGCTGTTGAGTTTCAGTATTGAAAGCCTCAACATTGAAACGTTGATAGGTGGTTATAAAATAGCATCTGTTTATTGCAACCTATGAAATTCCAGAGTGATTAAAAGGCAGACATTAAAAGTACAGAAAATCTTTGAGACCAAAATTATGGTCTGATCATGGCCGGATACAGAGGGGTGCAGAGTTGGGCTACCCACCCCAGATTTCTGCCATGCCCCCCAGCTCCTTCAGACTTCAGCCAAAAATGTTATAGTTTATATTGTATGAAAAAGTCTGCCCCCCCCCAGAAATTTTCTCTGCACCCCCAGTCAAAGCAGGCCGCATCTGGCCCTGGGTCTGATCAAACCTTACTAGGAGCACTTCAATAGCTAACTACAACAGAATTCTATAGCAGATATAAAGAACTGTCCGAGGGGGTGGAAATTTGTTTTTTTACCAGAAGCTTTTTAACAATGGCCACATTCTGGTAAAATATTGTCAAATACTGTTAATTTTGTTGGAATAGAATGCTTGTTTAGATTTGACTGTTTGTTAATCGTATATTATTGCTCAAACTTTAGGAAGGTCAAACATGTTTGTTTTAACTGTAAAGCGTAACAGCTTTTGATCTCAGGCACATTTAAAAAAAAAAAAAAAAAAAGGTGTAAAGCGAAGATGCTTTCAAAAATAATTAAATGAAAATTTAAATATAAAATCAAAAGTAAATTTATAAATAATGCTATAAAGGGCAGTAAACAAAAACAAAAAATTTATTATTTGAAGTGACCACCCTTTTTTACCAACCTTAATTCTCTTAGGTACACTGTGCAGTTTGATAAGAAAATCAGAAAATTGTTCTCTCTTGCCTCTGTCGGTTTAGGTAATCCCACACAGCCTCAATGTTGAGATCGGGGTTCTGTGAAGGCCATACCATCTGTTCCAGAAACTCATTTTGGAAATCTAAAAATTGCTCCGTACTACTTGACTTATACAGAAGGCAAAAAATAAACATCAAAGACTACATTCATGTAAAAAGCTAGGATTCCTAAGACATTTTTAATAACAAAAAAAATTTGTTTTGCTTTAAAAGCCTCATTGTAAGCAATGAGCCAGTGTGGAGAGATATGTTCTACAATGGCAATGTGAAGAAAGAGAGAGGTAGGACCTTTTTTAAGAACACGTTCTGTCAAATAAATGCTTTTATGCAAAATTATAACCTAAACATGAAAGATCGATTCTACATAAAATCTAATTCATCATAGTATTATTAACTACCTAGGGGCTGTTGTTCTTCGCTTGGCTCAGTCATGGTTCCGTATAGGTTCAGTGGAGATCTTAGCCAGGTCCGGTGAACTGGATCTATTAAGGTGAGACTCTTCTTCAGACTTTGTTCAAAAAGACACGATTCGTGCTGAAAATTTCTATTATTGCAAAGAAAACATTTTAAGGTAAAAACATCTACTGTGATAAAAAAAGATATGTATATAAAAATTATTATTTTTTTATATAATAGGAAATTGTTGGACTTTGTTGTGGAAAAATATTTCCCATCCATACGTTCAAGTGATCCGGACAAATATTTGGTAAGTTTTCCTCTTTAAATGTATTGGGATTTTAATGTATTATTTGTGTACAGTCCATACTAAAAGTGAGTGGAACAAGCAGGGGTAGGCCTATGCCAGCCTTTTTTCGTGTTCTATTCAATTTGAAATGTGTTTTCAGTGAATTCAATTAAATTTTACGTCTGAACCTTATCATCTTAGTGGAATATTCAAGTAATGTTGTGTTTTGTAAGTAATGCCAGCTGTGTTTAGTCATAGATTTGATATTTGCTTAAGGATATTGTAACAGTTGCATAAAATAAATACTTTTACTTTTAGTTATACACACGGCTTAATTTGATGTAATGAAAATTTAAGCAATTTTAGGCATATGATTAATTATACTAATGCTGATTGTTTAAGAGCAGTATTATCCAGTTTATGATAAACTAGTACAGTCGAACTAGTACAATCAAAAATATTGACGCCCGTGCACTTTTTTCAAGCAATTTACATTTTCCCTAAAAATAAGTTGAAATTGACCAGTCATTGATCTTCACCATTCTTTATTTGACTGTTATTACGGAACCATTGGTTTTAATAGTGCAGCCTTTGGACAAAATGACTATAAAGCACTTTCTATTGCCATCGATGAGCCTCCTGCACTTCTACTAGCAGTTTGGCCCACTGCTCTTATGCCAACTGCTCCAGTTCTATAAGATTGTCTTTTCCTGCTGTTCCCCTCATGAGTTTTAAATGGGATTTTAATCTGGACTACAGAACAGTTTAGTGTTTTGTCTTGAACCATTCCTGGGTTCTTTCTGAAGTATGTTTGGGGTCATTGTCCTGCTGGAAGACCCATGACTTCAACGGAGACCCAGCTTTCTGTCACTGGACCCTTCATCGTGCTCCAAAATGCCATGGTATTCTCCTGGTTTCATTATTTCATGTTCAAGGCACCCCCAAAACATAATTGAAGGTGTCCTTTTCTTTGAAGGATTTATTTTATTTCTTTAAACAAACAGATGGTGTGCTTTACCAAAAAGCTCTAATCTGGTCCTATTTGTCCAAAGGACATTCTCCCAGAAGGAGCTTGGCATGTTCAGAGGCGTTTTGGTAAATTGCAGTTGGGCTTTCTTATGTCTCTCTCTCTGCAGTGGGGTCCTCCTGGGTCTCTTACCATATAACCCCTTTTATTGAGTTGGCAACGGATGGTGCAAGCTGAAGCTGTCTGAACTGTAACTGAAGATCAGCTTGAATCTGTGTGGCAGTTGTTCGAGGTGCTTTCTCCACAATTGTCCATGCTTGGCTACAGTCTTTTGTCTGACCTCCTCAGACAGTTCTGGTTTTCTTTCTTTTCTCCATGCTCATTGCGGTACACAAAGTGACACTAAACAGGGAAATGAACTCTTGTATAAACTGGTTGAAGGAGTGAAACAGGCACATGCAACTCATCACAGATGAGTTAAGTTCCAAAGTAAAGGGGTTTCACTTCTTTTAAATATAATTACTTCTACTTATTTTCTACTTCTAGAAGGTTCCAATAATATTGTCTGCGCCATTTTAGGATTTCTTTGTGGAATAAGCAAAAATGTAGTAAATTATTCTTGTAACTGCAAACTGAAGACAAAAAAAGGTGTATTATTTGAAAAAAGTGTATGGGGTGCCAGTATTTTTGGCCACTATTGTATCTTTATTTAGTTCTGTATGTTTCAGCAAATGCACTCTGAGTAAAATGTAATTTCTTGAGTCATTTAGGTCTTTTATTCCAAAGTTATAAATGAAACGGCTCACCTCATAGCCCAGTGGATGTCATTTGGCTTTGCACACGGTAAGGGTGCCATTTTTAAGCTTTAGGTACTTCATTTAGATAAATTTTCTTTGTGTGAAATAAGTGCTACTTTTCACTGTCACCAGAGTTACTAAATAAATAAGAAATTTCCATTTATTTAACATTTCTCCACAATTTGGAATCGCTGCGTGTCTATCACTATTGCTATGACTCCCACTACCAAACACAAGGGAGGGTGAGGAAGTATGACTAGTCTCCTCCAATCCTAGTCGCCTTTCAGCCACCCATCTCTTTTTCAGACTGCTGGCTACATAGCCCGTGCCAGTGGTTCAGCACCGATTGGCGGTGAACACATCCCCCTTGACACTACTGCTAGCGCCAGGGAAGTCGGTATGAGACACTCATTTGCAATGAGCCGAGAGAAACCCATTTAATCCACAGTCGCAGTCGACTAATATAATGATCTGGATTATAACCAAAAAACTCAGGGCTCACTCTGTGCTTGGTCAAGTGCCTTTAAAAGGCAGAATTTATGTGCTTTAGACCTAAAAACGGTACTAGTCACTACCGGTCAAGGTTTGACTAGTGGTTCATGTTTTTAGAGTCTTTCCTTTTTTTAACTTGTATTCACATTTAGCTGGTAGACTTCTCACAATTGCTAGCCTATCTAACTAAGGAAAGAAATAGAGAGCACTGTAATTGTAAATTCATGGATTAAGTGTTATTAAATAATGATCAAAACTGTGCACGCATGTGTGTTTTTAAAAGCAAGTTGAATAGTAAAGCAGAATACAGGACTAAAGGGTGAAAGTCCAGGATAGTGCTCACCATCATTCACTCAATACTGAATTCTCTGTTAGGCTATTTGCTCTAGAGCAGATACACAGCAGGACTGGTGGCTGCTGTGAGATTTCCAGAGCACGTGGAGGGAGTGACTTCTTCTGTGTGGTGCATTCTCCTGAACCCATTGGATCATTGTTGCTGTATTAATAGTTATATATTTCAACCCTGTTTTTAGGAGTGTGCAACACCGATAACTTCAGTTTGCTCTCAATTACCATTGATTATGGCCCTTTCGGCTTCATAGAGTCTTACGACCCAAGTAAGTATTTCTTATTTTATAATTGCTTGAATGTGCGTGTAGATTTGATACATTTTAGCTATTGACTATTTTTATTATTACTATTATTTGAATAGATTTTTATTAACTCACACGATGGTTTATTAACGCAGAGGTTTGACCGTTTTCAGCATATTTCAATTTCTAATTGTCTAATGCGTTAACTTGGTAATTTTTCTGATACATCTTCTCTTTGACAGGGTTATGTAGTATATGGTTAGCATTTTAGATCAACCTATATTTTCTATAATCAAAGTGTTTAATCTGACTTTAGTGAAGTCCAAATTGAGAAACCCCCCCTCCATAAACAAGGCCTATTTATGAAGGCTAACCGCGTCTGCTCTCCGCAGATTTTGTACCCAACACATCGGACGACGAGGGCAGGTACAGCATCGGTCAACAGGCGAACAGCGGTTTGTTCAATCTTGAGAAGCTGGGAGAGGCATTGAGCCCAGTACTGAGCCCCAAGCAGCAGTATCTGTGAGTGTCCCTCCCCAAGTTACAGCTGTTATAAGGGCAGTTGAAAAATAGTTTTAGAGCATTAATAGACGTGTCTGTCTGTATTTCCTGCACAGGGCTGAACAACTGGTGAAGGAATATCCACATATATACCAGAGAAGGTTTGTTCAGCTGTTTCAGATGACACTCTTGGTAACTTCACATGTAAAAAAGAAAGATCTACTGCAGAGGCCATATTTTTGCTTAGTAAATCTATTACAAAAATGAAGGCAGTGGGGTTTTTGTCGTTTTGCCTATGACTTATTGTTTATGTTTTTAGTGGATACATTTGTTGTTTAATGTCATTCCCCTTCAGGTTTCACAAGTTATTTAAGACCAAGTTGGGTTTACTCGGGGACGAAGAGAACGACGACTACCTGGTCGCGTTTTTATTGAAGGTACGCGTTGGCTACGTCCTGGTGTGGTGAACCATATAATTCACCTGCAATCGTCACCATCTCAGTGAGCTCCCTCTCTACTCTGTCTCTCTCCCCCTCCACCCAGCTAATGGAGGACACTGGGGCAGACTTCACCATGACGTTCCGGCAGCTCAGCGAGATCTCCGTCCTGAAACTGCAAGGAGGAGCTATCCCTCTGGTACAGTCGTCTTGCTACTTACGTTGACATAGTGTGCTGTGGGTCTGGGCACAACCGTTACACTTACCTGGACTCAGTTTTGCTCACGCTATGGTGTGGCATACTGTAACTCGAGTGGTCATCGCTTAGGGTCCAGGGAGTACTTGAAAGAAAATACTTAAATACATAAATTCTGACCCTACATTCTCCGCTATTAAATCTTAGACAGTTTTGCGGTTTGAAATGGCCAGATGAGGATGGGTTAGCATTCAGGAATTACCCACACTGAGCACAGTACCTTGCAAAAGTTTTCAGACCTCTGACTAATTCTCTACTGAATAACTAATAGTAGATTGACATTAAAGAAGGACGTGACTCAAGAACCAAAAGGTGAATGTCCTACAATGACCCAGTCAAACTCTGTGACACTATTTGAAAATTGCGGTCCACAAGCATCATTTAACCAACCTGAACAACCTGGTGGTGGCTCTAGATATTAACGTGTGGGGGTTAAATACTTAAATATGCAAGCAATATATTTCCGTTTTTTATTTGTCATACACAAATGTTCCCAACAAAAAACAATATTACCTTATAAGAGCTGACTGAGTTTCAGTGTTTTAAAATGAAATATCAAACAGTGACATTTTAATGCAGTATTTGCAATTCAGTAATATGAGAAAATTAGTCAGGGGTCTAAATACTTGCCAGGCACTGTATAAAAATTTTCTTTTGCGTCCACTAGGAGGCGTGGGCCCTCAGTGACTTGGCCACCCATAAGGACTTCTTAGTTTGGGCTAGCATGTATCTGCTGAGACTAAAAAAGTAAGAGGCACCCTTCTCCCACACTTCGCAACCACCCCCCCCCCCCCCCCCCACCGCAAAATGTTTTTTTGTAGGTTTATTTGTGCAGTGCAGTGTGTTTTGTAGCTGTGTACTTCACTACAAAAACTGTAGCTTCATTAGAGAGACACCTAAAAGTAAGTACATGGCCGTTTGGACATCTTCAGTTTTATCTTGTCAGATTTAACTTTTTCTGTGTAAACTAAATTCTTGGTTGTTGATTCTATAAATGCATGATCAATCAATTACAAACCTTATAAAAGACTCATAATACAATGCAGCCTTTATATAATACATTGTTGTAGGCATGAGAATGACACGGATGAAGAGCGGCAAAGCCGAATGATAAGTAAGTTATTGTGCTGCTCCGCTCGAAATGAGCAGACTCCTATTTTGACAAGACTTTAAAGATAGACGATACCACTAAAGCCCTGTCAGCAAGAGACGGACAACTGAAAGTGTTCCTAAAAATTCTCTTTCTTAACAACGGGATGACTGTTAACTGAACTTTTTCGTGGTTAGAGTAACAACCTTTAAAATCCTTCATCTTAATTATGATTTTAAAACACAGAGGTCAATCCAAGGTATATCCTGAGGAACTGGATGGCAGAGTCTGCTATTAGAAAAGTTGAGAACAATGATTTCTCTGAGGTAATTATGTATTTTGTTCTTAAATATCTTTCTATGATAAGTCTTAGAAGTTTACAATATTCCACCATCCCACCAAATGTGGCAACATTTGTTCATTTGCATGAAATCTAACCAATAATCAGGTCAAGCCGGGAATTTTCTACTGATTACATAAAGACAGGCCTTCTATCAGAGGGTGTTTCTTTTAGCTTTGCAAGAGATTGTGATGTGCCAGCCCTTGAGCAGACCTTTCTGGTTGCGGACATTCTCCACAGGTACAGCTGCTGCAGCAGGTCCTGCGCCGCCCCTTCCAGGAGCAGGCTGCAGCAGAGGCGTTGGGATACGCTGATCGCTCCCCATACTGGGCGCAGGGACTAAGGGTCAGCTGCTCCTCCTGACACCTCTCGTCTTGCTACCCCCCACCCAGCTGGACTGACTCAGGGAAACTGCATTGCAAACTAGGGAATCAAACAGTGGATTGCCGTCTTTTAAGAAATCAAGGTAAAATATATACTGTGCACAGTTTAGTATCTTTAGTATATCTGGTTTATATACGTTTTTGTATATGGATATGTAAAAATTCTGTTAGAAAAAAAACAACAGATTTACCCAGAAGGCACTCAAATTAACTTATGTTTCAGTACATACTGTTAATCCATAAGGGCTAATCCAAGCGCACAATCAAATTAAAGACACACAGTAACTGCACAATTACATTTTTGTGGAAACCTCTTCACAAATATTCATCTTGCCAGATTCAATAAAAAAAACAGGCTGATGGGATGCCTTGGCTTGGTTGGAGTCATGATTAGAGCTACATGTGGGAGCACAGCGAGTGGATTAAGTAAAGTGTGTAGTTGTCACATCCAGTTTTCTAAGTGACAGTAGTACAGTGGTAGAGTGGATTTGGGTGAATTAAAATAAACATTTAAAAACAAGTAGAAGTTCAAAATATAAGCATTTTGGTGAGCGCCCCCCCCCCCCAAGTGGTTAGTCTTCTAATCCAGAATCTAGATCAAATTTTGCGAAGACCCAAAATAAAAAGGCTACAGTGATCAACCTTTTTAAAATTTTAAATAAAAGTGGGGTCTTGCGTATTACCTTGAAACTGTTCTGTCTTTGTTTTATATGCACTCCCCATAGGCAAAAAAGTATAACTTATCATTTGAAGAAATGTTTTTGCCTAGCAGGACAGGGGTCACTTGACACAGTAAGTTCACTGTTGTGGATTTTTAATGTTTTTATTCCCCGCTCCGTTTCTTCATCATGGCTATCATGAGTTCTCCCATTAAGTCGACACCAGGTGGTGCCACAGATGCCCTCTTGGGGGGCGCAGGGGGTACCCTTTTAAGGATGGGTGCTGGGGCTGCTGCCATGGCCGTC
>JAOVYW010001364.1:31515-49459 GCA_025775045.1 Hiodon tergisus | reverse complement strand
CCCACACATTTGTCTCAAAATGTGATATTTAGAATATTTGTCACAGCTTCTCCATAAGCAGAGTTTATGTAACTGACACAATAAATATTCCAGTCACTTTAAGTTTGGACCATGGCCTAAGAATAACTGTGATGTTGGCTATCCTTTTGCTCTTAAAAAAAAAAAAAGGCTGTGGTGAATTCAACAATACTTTTAAATTGCTATTACAGCAATTTATACTAATAGTACAAACACCACTTGTGGCCAAAATCCTGTTTTAACGAAATGTGTAGATTTTTAAAATGCTTAAGGAAGACAATCCATCAGTAATTTTATGGCCTATGGACATTGTTTTTATGTGGTTTCATTGCGTCGAATTCGAGTTGGCTGTTATGAGTGAGTCTTAACGACTCATGGCAACCAACAACTTCAAGGGGGGAAAAAGGTGAATCATAAATATAAAAACACATGGCTGCCTAAACTAGTTAAAACAAAGGAGTAAAGTCAGCCAGAAAGAATTTGGCCAGCCAATACATTTTCTTTTCAAATAATTAACATAATATTTATCCTTTGACCAGTGATACCATAAAGTTGCTGTGTCTCAATTGCTTGTGACACAGTTGTTTACCACTGGGTCAATACAATGCCTGGTACTTTAACTTTCAGTTAAATAACACTTAAAGACATTTATTAATTCTGAATTTACTTAAAGTTACTTCAAACTGTTCTCATTACTTCTCATCCTCTGGTATATCTGCAATGTAAGCTCACAAAAAAGAAGGAAACTCCCATTCAAAACCATATTAGGTCTCCTTTCCAATTGAACCTTTTTGCCACAGTCTGCTGGCCCAACACTAAAATGATAAAATGGCCCTGCTCTCCTGTAACGCTCAACTGGAAGGCAATGTTTGCATGGGGTCACATCGAACAGGACAGCCTCATTCACAACACAGAGGATGATCTGATAGTATGTTCAATATCGTAGTGAGATGGGGTCACTTCCACCCAAAGCCACCTGATGTTTCTCTCTCGATTTTTCGATCACGTAGAAACAGAGGGTTTGTACGCGTGTCTGCTGGTGGAATGGTTAGGGACTGGGGTTGGGGGGTAGGGAGTTGAGTTGGAGTTTCATTAATATTTTAAAGAAGTATTTGCTGAGAGGAAAGCCACCTGCAGAGTGCCCTGAAGTGACTCTGCTGCAGATGGCTTTGTCCTGACCGGCAGGGGAGAGGAAGGTACTCAGCCACTCGCTGAAGGGCAAAGGGAGACGCAACGCAGCTCATCGTATCAACCCCTCACGTTTTCTGTCATTATCCTGTGGGCCAATTATATGAGCTGTTGTAAAAAAGCCAATAGACGCATCACCGAATGAGGACTGATATAGCCCTTAAAAAGCCCTTAAAAATTTGGAAATGCAAAAACTTGGCAGGTAGGTGACGGCCTGAACCCTTCAGTGCCCTGAATCCTCTGGAGCCACGACTTTCTCAGCCCTCCATACGCACAACAACGTTAACTAATAAGGATATGGGAAGCCGAGCACGCTGCACTGAGCTGCAATGTCTTCATTAGACCATTATCCTTCTCAGCTGCTCCTGAGAGTACACCTCAGGCTGCTAATGCTTTCATTGCAATAAAGATTATTAGATGAGTGACCTTAACATGGACCCTCTCTGCCCCATGTGATACTGAGGTGGAAAATTGGACAATTTGCTGAGCAGGTGCGCTGGCTGAGAATCTCCATTAACCTCGTAACATTTAATCAAAACCTTTAGAAGAACGGAGCACTTCAGAGGCTAATGTCTGATATGCAGGTTTCACACCATATTTAGAAACTGAGTAATGAGACTAAGTATACAGGCCCTCTAAATTGAAAATAGATTTTTAAATATAATATATTGGGGAACAAATAATTCGGCTTGAAATAATGCTGGATTTATATAAATTCCGACAGCATCAATATTAATACACAGTAAGAATATTAACTTGAAGAAACTGCTTGCATTATGAATTCAAACCCTTAGAACACCAAAAATAGATGTGCTATTCTTAGTCATGAGGACTAGGGTAGGACTATAGGGCCTACAGTATGCATTTTGTATTTCTATTATTGTTTGGGAATATTGTGTGAGCTGCAATAAAGAAATCTACAGATGTATTTTTTTCCAAACTTGAATAATTGACTATATTTGTCACAGCGCTCTTTCTCGGAAGCACAAGCTGCTTTAAATACACCCTGACAAGATTCCTCTCATCTACCCTCCCGGTTTTCAGAACATGAAAAGTAATACTTTTACATCATAGAGCGCGCTCCAAATCCTACCCGGACATGGATAATCTAGAGACACTTACCTAGTGGGTCTCCTCCTTCCTGTCTTGTAAATGGATCCTGGTTGCCCAGCTGAGCTAACTCAGCCCGATAAACAGACAGGTAAAACTCGTCTGAAGCCCCTGACCCTTGGACTGGCCTTGGTTTCGGCATTGTGGACATTTTTAAAATTGTCATTCAATGAACGTAGTTGCGAACGGGTACTGTTTATGTGGCTCTTGCATACAGATCTCCTCCCGCCAGCACACGTGGTGATAATTGTCACTCAGAGGCTTGTGTAAATGGTGAGTCAAGGTTTTAAAATGATGCTACTGCTCAGGGAAATGGCGGTGATTTGCATCCTAATAGAAGGGGTTATTACTGTTTTGCAGATAAGAGATGACTTGACACATCGTATTTATTTATTTATTTTGCTGGAAAACAAAACACTTTCATTATAGGAGTTGCTGATGATAAGGTTGTGAATGGATATCTGCCATTGGTATTGTCAAATCTGTCAAACGGTTCCCTCGAACAGCCTCTCAACCAATCCCCATCCTCCAAACTTCCATAGGTTCGTTTTCAACAATGGCCTCATTGCCACTGCTGCCAAGTGTAACACACATTGCGGAAATGTCAGTGCAGGTCAATGCCCCCTGACACCCCCCCCCCCCAAAACCCTCGCATTCCTCCAGCAGCAATGGCCTGTAATGTGGGACCTGAGTCTGCCGATACCCTGACATCAGGCTGACCGCGTGCGTAAAAATGTATCCGGCTTCCTTTCTCCGGAGTGTGCCCTAATCCTAGCTTGCTCCTCCACGAGCAGCCGCAGGAGGGGTGGAGAGGCAGGACAGGGGTCTCAGAGCTGTCGCTGACACAAGAAGATCCTCGGCGAGAGAGCCGCGGGGCCCATTGTCACAGCTCGCGGAGCAAACCGGTGTGGGAGCACACCAAGCCAAGGGTCGGCACTCACCAGAGGAGAGGGGCGAATAGCAGAGATCGCAAGGGACCCACCGGGTAGAAGGACAGCGCCGCTGTCCAAGCATGAAGTACCCGAGGTCATGTAGACAAGGCAACACAGTGTCAATATTGCCGTACCACCCTTATGCACTGGAGACTGCCATGTGCTGACACGTCAAGGACGAGGCCAATGTCACAGTCACCAATCTGCCTAGCCTGCACGCCTGTGGACCTCGAGCACCGTGGCTATGCTAACTAAGCGGAGGATAACAACAAGATTTCCTAAAACTCCCCGTTAACATCGGTAGCGGTTTACCTGATGGTCCTATGCAATGTTTTTGTCGCCCTGATTTAATCTTCGCTCTGAAATGATAATTTATCTTATACTTCTGGCTCAGCAGAAGGGTTAAACACTGACAGGGGCCACCATGCAATTCTTCCATTTTTTTACTGAGAGTTCCAAACTGTTGACACGTTTTTCTATAATGGATTATAATTCCCACTTGGAATTGTTTTCCGTGCTCTCGAACGGGTAATGGAATGGACATATACAAGAGAGAAAGGCCCGCTAAGCTGCGCTTACATTTTCCAGCAAATGGGGTGTTTTTTCTTTTTGTAATTTCTCCCCTTGCTCCCGATGTAAGGCAGCACAAGCTTTGCTGTTCCACCGGAGATAGTTGCACATAGGGACTGGGCTCTGGTTGACTTAAAACAAACCTCTCCCAACTACCAGCAGAAAAAATTTATAAATGATATGTGCAGATTTTAGTTTTTCATTCTGTGGACACCCAGTCCATAGTATGGCACTGGTGAGACACTGACAAATTACACGACTGGGGATTTTTTCTGCACAATAACTTCGCTCTTTTCTTTTCCAGGAGCTCTGGGTACATCAGTACAAGCCCATCATGCTGTTCTTAGGCAGCGGAAAGAAAGGAAGTGGTAAGGCTTGCCTGTTTGGAGGACATGCAGTCAATGCAGTCAAGTTTACACATTTGATCTGCCATCACTTGCGCTGTGAAAGTGGCAGCTATGCAGTTGCGGTAAAATGTCTGCGTGATGTGTGACGTGAAAAAACAAGTAATTAAACCTGCGTTGGGACTTGTGTCAGCTGAGGACTCTTTCGAAGAAAACCAAATGAGAGAAAAGGTGGAAAAAAACATACCACACCAAAAACCGGTTTCAGCTTGCATTGGTATTCTGAGTGAACGGCAATGATACGTGATCCCTTTTGGGGGAATAATGTTTCTGTGTACGAAACTCAGGTCCGGTTCCAGATCAGAGATAAATGGCCCGCGAAAGCGAAAGCCAAACAGCGGGCCAAGCTGGAACTGATCGGTGTTTTTCATGCATTTTTGTGTGGAAGTACACTACTAGACATGTTATTTGAGACAAATGAGAAATTGGTCGATCAACCTATGAGTGATGGTGGTGTAGAGTAAGTGCAGTGTGCTCATTCTGCCCTACGCACATTTTCTGCTTCTCGTGGCTCGCGGTTTAATTCTGCACTGCATGATCAGTGCTAGCGGGCCAGTTTGGGTTTTGTGTGAAACCAGGTGGGGCCCATCGTGGAGTAATGGAGTTAGATATAAATAATAACACGTATCCAGCAATGCAGGATTACATTGTTTTTATATTTATTCTCGCCGTTGTCTCGGTCCCCTTTCACATTTTTAAAGAATACCACTGGTGTCCAGCCTGCTTTACACTTAATTACTCAGTGCAGTATCTGAGTTTCTGAGTTGTGTCAAGCTTATTCAGATTCCAATACTTAACCCTTTTCCTAGTGAAATGAATGTATTAGACTATGACCCGTAACTCAGGCTAAATGGTCGTAACTCAAGCTAAAACCTTTTTCGACAATCTGTTATATTAAACTTAATGCACTACACCCTCGTATTCACATGTAACTGTCAGGGGACCGATTTCATTTTCAACACCGGTTAGTGGTGAGCAATATAGGCATTATTAAAATTTTAAAACTATGCTGTGACTATTGTAAAAAACTGCACATTAACATTAATAAGTGACTAGCAAGCCCTGAGATATTGTCGCATAAAGGCAAGGCCAAAATTCAAACTGACCAATAGAAATGTGGGGCCGGAACTATCCGTTTTTCAAAGAATAATTATCATAATTGTATTTTTTACTTTAGCCCGGCTTCATGCAGTGATAAAATCTGATATTCCCGGTCCATTTCAACGGGGGCCACAGAATCCTGTAGGTCACCTTTCACATACCAACTGGAAGGCAGGTCCAGATGCAAAGGCCAACTGTCAGAAGTTCTTTATCCTTCCTGGACTGACTGGTGGCCTTTTTAACGTGACGCGGGGACCTTCAACTTAGCTGGCATTAGCACACATGTGCTGCGTCCCTGGACGAGTCGCTGTTCACTGCGTTGAGGTTCCTGCTACGCCTTTAACAGATGCTGTCCTTGTTCATCAAGTGTGTGTTTTATACCATAGATGAGTGGACCCTAGTGGATGATCTGAATCTGAATAGGTACGCCCAGAGAACAGGTACTGCACATTTGAGGTGTTTTTACCTGGATACAGTTTACAGTAAATCAAGCCTAAAATATGGGCTTCATTAAACCTATGGACTTAAACGGAAGCTGCTGTTTTTGGATCCAATGCAATCCTCTGTATTTGCTGTCAGACGTGGTGCTCCTTTTCCCACTGAAAATATACCAGACGAAACACAAAATATTTCCCGGACTTTCTACCGGTAACGTGAGGCCTAGAATTCTAGCATGTTAATGAAGATCCCTGCTTAAACGTTTTTTTTCTTTTTTAAAGCAAACACCAGCCGTTTTGATTCGATTCTAGGACCTGGCCATCTTTATTGTCGCCATGTCTGTCACTTTTCCTGATGGTCCGGTGTTGCTACAATTGAGAAAAGAGAAAAAAAATGGTGAAAATGAAATATCTGGCCCCTGCTGCTTCCCACCAGTGCGCAAAAAAAACAAAAAAACTACGAAGTCATTTTGTCTTCCTGGCTCTTATGCTCCTGGAGGAATTGCACAGTGACACGTCTAAATGGATATCTACAGTTTAGAGACAGTCAACAGCTGTGTTTTCCCAGGCATGACAACCGGAGCGGTTGGCACGCAGTTGTCCTGATCGACAGCAATAGCCGTAGTGACCGAGACATGGGTGCTGATACCGATCTCCTCCGAACTGGAACATCTCTGGTGGCCCTGGCATCGCCCTCTCCAGCAGTCGGGACAAACAAACGCTCACAATTATCCCGTCTCTTAAGCGGCGCCAAGATTATTAACAGCACAAAAAGGGGAGGTTCTGATGAAAATATAGCTTTTGAACACAAGTCCCCGACTACCTCCCGGTGCTCTCTGCTCCAGAGTCTGCTTTCAAAGTCATTTCCTGCCTCGCCCATAATGCCCGGTTTCCTTTTTGGTGAGATTTTAATCTCTGCGTGGTTTCCTAGTCCAGAAAATCTTAAGAGCTATCTGGCGCTTCCATTTATGACTTATTAAGAGGAATCCCCCTGGAGAAATTATTTCAATGCCTGGGACACATGTACTCCACGAAAATGGGACAGGCTTCTTCCAAAGCAGTTTCGTATGGGCCCGACAAGCCACAGCTGACTGTGATGTCAGGTGCGCTCCCTGGCTCTTTGTTGAGGTCCCGGCTGACAACAAAGAGCAGCACAGGCGAGGAAATACCCTGCTGTGAGAGGGAGGAAGGTGGGGATAGCCTGTCGTTGCTGCTGCCACTAAACGCGTGCTACCGGCTTGGGGGAGCTCCTCCCACTCCTCACACAGGACAGCTGGGCTGACGGAGTAGGGCTGTGGGACCAGAAGTCTGACCCCCCCTCCCCCACTGTCGCCCCCTCCTCCCCCGGCTCCCCACCCGCACTCGGCAGGAGCCCGGTGGTGCGCTGGGCAGATGGGGCAGTGGCGGAGCCTCATGTCGAGGAGAAAGCCTTAGGGTCCTGGCTCATTTGGCCCTGCCCTGCTGTGAGCCAGGAAAAGGCCCTCATGTCGTGAACCACACCGGTCGGGGGCCAGCCTGTGGTCCACCGACGTGGGCTGGCAAACCGGGGAGAGTGCAGCCTCATTTAATGGTGATCTCTGGACCCTTCAAACTGGTTTTGAACTATTGTGTCAATCCTCTGTGGCCAGCAATATATACTGTATAAACTACAGCCCTTTTTAAAAAATGTCTTCTATAACAAAAAATAGCAATTTGTTTGTTTAGTTTCCTGTTTTTTTAAATTTTTTTACAGTACACCTGGATCTTAAGAGTGATTTTCCCTGAAGGGAAGGATAATATATGTTTGATTTTCATAAAATTCACTCAGCTGAATATTCACTCTCAGTTTGAAGTAGACTTTATATAACTCAGTAGCACCACCCAGTGGAGTACAGAGACAGCAAATATTAAATGGCACACCTCAACATGAGATCGCTTTCTGACTAGAATGAACTTGATTTTATTTAGGGTTTTATTATTAAGGTTTTTGATATCCCCTCAAATATTGATGCCGCTGAATTATGCAATCTTCATGAGTCAATCATTGGTACAACAAGTCTGACCCACAATCATGGCCACACGTTTGACCTTAGCATTTACTCTTGTTCTGAGCTTCAACAATCTTGTGATGAAAGACATCGTTTTGGAGCATCTGAGTTTTTGATGCCTTGCTTCCAGTCGTCTCAGAAAAAAGGCAAAACTCACTTTTCCGTCTCACATCATTCATTCTATATATATTATTATATTGATACAAGTACTGTATATTAATCAAACTTTCTAATTTTTTGTTTGGATTATAAATTATTTTCAGAGACTTTTATGACTTTTATGACTGTCTATGGGCACTGAAAAATTCAGCTCAGTGACAAAATACAGTGATAATACAGCTGTTGCAGTGTGTATCTAGTCTGTACACAATTTATAATGTTTAGAATTTAGGATTTATGGGACAATACCTACTTGGGATCGAATTGCCAAAGTAGTAGTTACGTGTTAAATATATTATTTGTATTCATATTTATTAGAAAAGACACATACTCTATCTGTAGTCAGAAGAATATTAAACCGCCAGAAGTCAGAGCCACTTCAATTTCAACATTGTAATGAAATAATCATAAGTAATAGTTTATAACTACAATTTACATGTTTTACTTTGCATCATTGAAAAAAGCCATAATGTACATTTGTGTGTGTGTGTGTTGGTGTGTCAGATTACTTCCTTCACTTCTCCGTTTACACACTTGTTTTGGTCATGCGTCTTCAGTCATCAACAATTTCAGAATTGCATGCAACGTATGTATACGACTTCAATAGCTTTTATTGGTTTTGCGAAGATGTGACATTTACATATTTAAGAATACATACATAAATTAAGAATTACATTAAGAATGGAATGAGAGGACAGAACTCCGCAACTACAATGGAATTTATTGGTTCATGGGAAGGTTTTAAATCAAACCCTGGCACATTCAGTGCGTCCCATTACAGCTGGATGACTGGCCTACAAATACTTTTGTTCTTTCAGGATGAACGAGAAAATGACAGATCTTTTCCGACGCTAATTCTAGATGGAAGAACAAAAATTACGATTTTGATGCCTCATTTATACATTATTCACTCTCTACGGTACAAATTTCATATAAATTTTTTCTTGAGAGGAATTATCTTTTTCTATGGCGCAGAGTACCGTGAGCATTTTTGTTGAGAGTCCAGCTGTCAACCGGCTTTCCTGGGTGTGCCTGAGCAATAACAGCAGGTGCAGGGAAGCAAAAGCGGTCCAACCCGACATCAGTGCTTGGCTGGCGTGGAGCTTGGCTTGGCAGTCTTCTTGAGATGGTGGTAATTGGGGAGGATCTTCATCAGGAAGTCGAGCTGGAGCGTCTGCGGCTGCAGAGTGCACGAGGTGGGGAGTCACTGAGCCGATTAGCGGCTCGAGCGCTACACACCCGGGGGCGAGTGGTGCCAGACCGATGTACTCGGCTGACATGGCCGAGCAAGCGTATCGTGGTGCTAAGCCCGTCTCATCAAATAAACAGAACCGACATTAGGTCTCATGACTCACCACCCTTCACTCACCTCGTGTGAATGCCAGAACGCCTTATTAGCTTCAGTAAAACCCTAAATTAAATTTAGGCTAGGAGTTACTTACTGCATTACCAAGGACTATTAAGCTGTTGGTCCCGTATCTGTAAACAATAAGCACTAAACGGCATCCAAGCAGTAACTAAGTAGTACACCTTGCCAAAGGAACCACTGTGAGCCGTCACTCAAGTGGCCATGGAGGTGCGGGGACTCACCTGTGGTCTCTCGGTCTGGACCCGGCGCATGCAAGCCGAGCCATAGATGACCGTGTTCTCTGGGATGACCTCACAGGTGTTCACCTGGCAACAGGCTCCGATGATGCAGCCGCTTGTGAGTATGACATTTCTGCCCACGTCAGCTGGGAAATCAGACCCACCAGTGAACACATGGGTGACCTCAATATTTTTGTCAATCCCATGGATAAACATAAACAAGGGGATTTAACGCAGCCGCTATAGAAGATTCATGCATGACATATACATTTCAAGTAGACAGATGCATTTAATGTTTTAAACACATATGATCAAATTCTGTATGCCGACTAACACCAACACAAGGAAACAAGTGTTAGGTTTTCTTACCTTTGGACTCTATAACATTGTTATCCCCGATTTTCAAAGCCTGGGACACTAAATAAGTTAAAGAACTTAGTATTTGTTCTGTTAAATACAATACTGAATTAAACTGAATTGCATTGCTCATTTCAGCATAGCTGCAGTACCTCAGTCAACGAGGTGACTTGTAGCCGTTTAAAGTCTGCCGTGGTACATCTAGTAACGTACCTCACAGTCAACGAGGCAACTTGTAACCGTTTAAAGTCTGCCGTGGCACGTCTAGTAACATCAAGATAAGTTTTAAACAGTACAGCAGGGGTCTCAAAGTATAAACTGCACAGGGACGCAGGGTATGCCTGCTTGCGTTCCTCGCCCCTAAATCGTTTAACTTCAGTCGCTGTGTGAATTACACATTACGTCATCCGCTGTTTGTAGGTATTAATGGGATCCTAATAGTGAGCTCGAAACCTGCAGAAAATGCAACCAGCCAGGACTGCAGTTTGAGAGCCGTGCAGCAGGGGAAAAGCAGCATTGCTTTCAACAGAAATGAAAGGATACCACACCCCACTTCAAATACGTTGTTGGTACCAATTGACATGGTCTTTGGCTCCACATCTTCTGTGTCAGGCATGATGTTTTCAGGATAACTGGCAAGAATAATCACAACACACTTAATTATCGCAGCAGTTTTCACGGACGTTTTATTCAAAGCTTCAAGACTATCATTCTCAAACAGACACAGCTGAGTATCTCACCCGTTAATAATGAGGGCCTGTTCTTCAATGAGATTGCCCTCTCCGATAATAATGGGCCCAGCTTCTGCTATAATGCGAGCCTTCGGGTGGACCACTGTCCGAGGACCTGACGGAACAGAGAATGCTGTCATTATAGAGCAGCCTCCCAGGACTCTGCTCAAATCAGGCTACTTGACAGCCGGTATCAAGAAAGCACATAGCACACAGCAAACAGTCTTACCTATGGTTACATCTCCTCTTATCTCACTCTCGACACAGACCACAGCTCCAGCGGATATTTTAGCACTGTGAAGATGGACACGCGTCACATTCACATACACATTTTACACAGCCAAACCGACAAAATAAATAGCTATCTATCGAAACAAACAATATCAGTCGTGACAAGTTAACAATCTAGTTATACTTCAGAGACCATAATGCAATTGAACCAATTTGGCCAACTAGCACAACGCCCATAACATCTATGCTACTTCTAGGTACCCGGAACTGCTGCTAGCATTTTCCTAACATGTATCAAACAATATCGCGAATTTGAACGACCAGTACTTTTAAAAAACGTTGTGTTATTTTTGTTTTTTCACCTCACACTATAACACTATTTATTTACCTTTTTTGGGCTACCGGTTTAGCAGTGACATCCGTCATTCTGACAATGATAACCTTATCGGTGTTTGATTAAAAATCCTGAGTAGCACTCTTTAACTGAGCAAGCGTAGTGAGGAGGGAACTGTGACATGACAAAAAGAACATGACTATTTGGTGCCACCTACTGAATACTATTGGTAGTAAAACATAATGTACTGAAATATACGCACTGGTAAAAAAGGTACGGTGAAAAGGGATTTAAATTCAATTTAAAATAGTTAATTTCAATGAAAATAAAACTATATGTGTGTGTGTGTGTGTGTGTGCGCGCGTTGCTAACTTGAGTAATATTGTAGTAAAATCCTGTAAAACAGTACCAGTTTATTCAATTTATGGTTGCGGGGCACCTAACCTGTTAGAAACAGGGCATAAGCACACAGAGACAATTTTTCAGTTGAAACTTCTGGGTTTTTTGGAAGGTAACTGTTTGACTTCAAACCCAGACCACTGGCACTGTGAGGCCACCATGCCGCCATGACTATTTTCAGTTGTATCGACAATTATTATCCATTTACACTATTTGCTTCAGAAAATAATAAATGAAAAGACAATGACATAAACCGAATGAAGACTAACTATCCTAGTTGGCTGTGAAAGAAGGATACTGGCCTGGGAGCACTGGAGCTGCCCCAATTTCCATCGCTGCAACCAGTTTTTCTATTGGGGCCTGCCGCTACTTGGAACCCTTATGGTCCCCGCATCCAAGCACCAGGGTTGCCTAGCATGCTGTAGCGCTCTGGATCTGATGGGACGAGACGTGGGGGTGGCCGGACCACTGGCTTAGCATGTCGTTAATTGGTTGTTTCACAGGCATTTCAAACGAGCAGGGAAGAATCTGGAGCCCAATTACCTGGATGCAACATCTGTAGGCAGATAATGCACGCTGTTATCCTGACACGATCTGCCAAATTACTTGCGGGGCGAGTGGAACCCAGCAAATTTATCACACTCGTGTCATGCTGTGTTTCGTCTGCATCTGCTCCCATGTTTGTGGATACCGTCACGCTCCAGACCATATCATGCATTCTCAGCAGGTCCTTATTCCACCATACAGATCCATTGAAAGGAAACAAAGTAATTACAAGACTGGAGCAATAGGGAATGGGGGAGAGGACTGCTTTCAAACATTTGCCTAAATAAAAAGAATTTCCCTGGTTTAAAAAGACCCACCAAGGAGCTGATTTACCGTAGCAACGGGCGCTGAACAATGAAAGCCCTACTCCGAGTAGCCGCTCTTCCACATATATAACGACAATATAGTCTCTACGTTGTCCACATCGGCACTCAAAGTCTACCTCTGCTCGCGGAGTGTTGTGTGGCATGGTGATTTTGTTGCGCAAGAAGTTACATAGGCGAGAAGTGAATAGGAAAAGGTCAGAGGTTTCCATCAGTCAGGCTGAACCAATCTTCAAAAGTTATGCCTTCTGTTGTTTTCCACCCACCATGCAAACAATTCCATCTGTTCCCTGGCATGACTCATTTGCTTACACAATGAGTATTAAGGCAAACTAAAGAGTATGCAAAGCTCAGTACTTTGTTCTGTACTTACCCCCTGTTCGGTTCACTCTAAATGGAGCCTGACAGCAAATATGTTGAACCCTTATCTGACCAAGTCCTACATTGTGCATGAGCTGGAATCAATCCCCCGTAGTCTATGACGTGTTCAATTGGTATCTTAACTTAAATAAAAAAATGACTTTGCATAGAAATCCTCTATTTTGCAACAATGGCTTTTATCTCAATACCTTTGATCCTGTGTGTGTGAAAACCTGCTTTTTTCCTTCTACGGCACTGGAAGGAGTTAATTCCCTCAGGAGAAGCTGTATGCAAATTCACAGAGTAAACAGGAGCGTCAAGATCCAAATGTGACTGTAATGATAAGTAGCATTGTGGGCTAGAGTACATCTCCAACGTGGCTATCTTATACATGAATATACATGTGAGCAAGAACTGCATCAGATTCTGCTCAGGCACATATTGTCTCTTTCAGGACAATTTTGTCAACGTGGCATCACGCAATGCTTGCCGTAAACTCATTTGAACTCAGTTAGCGATCTTTTCCCTTAACTCTATGTGGCATGGCACCCAATCGTCGCTTTGTTTCTTAGGATCCTTGCAGATTTCGTGGAGGAGATATGGATGGAGGTCAGCCTTCAGTCTGCCAGTTGTTCTGCTGCTACTCACACTGCACCATTGGGAATTGGCCTGCCATTTCAGTTCCACAATAGCTTAGCTTTGTGACAGTCATCAGTGACACATGAAGAAGACAGTGAGTTATGTGTCACTGTGTTTAAAAAAAAAAAATATATATATATTTTTTATTTTTTGTAGCCGTGGAAGCTTTTTTGATGCTCTCCTACTGAAGTTATGATTTGGTGTCATTTTACAGGGCGCCGCTGCCTTTGAATGACAGCAGCAGTTTAAAATCCCCCGGAGGAGCTCTCCTTGGCTTATGAAAATGTCACAGGCAAGACCATTGCATGGTGAAGGAGAAAAGCAAGGTCACACCAATAAGCATTAAGGAAATGTGCCAGGCACAACAGTCAAGCAGTCTGCCAGCCTTCGGTAAAACTAGGAGGGACTCCACCTTCAGGCCAATCACCTCCCGTATCAGATTGAATTAGTTACACTCATGTGAAATTGAGAAAAAAAATCGACTCTGATTGCTATGCAATTAATGTGGACCAATAATGAAACACAACCAAAACACTAATCAAACCAACCGCTGAAATATACTTGGCTGGCATCAGTTTGTGATCATGTGAGAGATCAAGATCATAGTTGTTCATGCACTTAATTTCTTTTTTATGCATGCATACAGCAATACAAACAAATTGTCTAATCAGTTGATACTGGATGTACAATGCAGGTCGATTATGGAGGTATTTCTTAACAAAGAATTCCTTCCCTTCACCCCTTAACGTTAACAGCATTTTAGGAGGAACTGATTTTCACAGAAGGCAGTGGCCGACATGTGCCACAATGTAAATTCAAATGTACATTGTGTAGTCAGGCTTACAAAATTAAGCATGAATTAAAAACTATTTTATTTGTTCATATCTATAGTCTATACGGGCTGAAGAACAACCTGATCCCAGAGCATAACGGCCTTCAAACTTCTGAACAGATTTGACAGAACTATGGACATTACAAGCTGAATGCCAATGCGAAATTCTTCTATTTCATCCCCAGCATTTAAATTTTCCAGCCCGTCTCAGTAACAAAAAATTCTACCTAAAATGTAGCTAACTGAGCCATACAGAACTGCTGACTCGTGTGACTGAGTAACTGAGTCAGAAAACCAATCCTTCCAGATCGACACGGTACAGTATTTTGGAAGTATGTCTGGTATTTTGGAAGTATGTCTGGTATTTTGGAAGCGTGGCTGTGCCGACTAAAACCAGCCGTAGGTAAGCACTTAAAAGAGACAACCCACTCCAACAGCATAACCCAATCATGTCTGGCCTTTCCAGCATTCACGGAACAGGGCTTTCCCCACAATCCCCTCACCTGATTAACCATAGGAAAAGACGGGAAGCACAAGTCGACAGGCCTGCTTGGAGGGATAGTCTGCTCTGAGAAGGACACAGCTGCTGGTCTCTGTGGGCCAAGCCGACTGTCATTAGACGGCAAAGTTAAGGCTCGGGGAGGACTATGACACAGGAGACTTCCAATGAGCCCAGTTTGAAGGCTGACCACTGAGATGGAAAGCGACAGTTTTCAGACAACGCGGGCCCACATGGGTAAAGTAGTACTGGACTCGCCACTTCACGTAAGTAGCAAGGTTCATCTCCAGCTCTGAGCTTAATGACTGCCCAAATGCAATTAGCAATGAAATGCACAATGGGCTGGTCACAGCAAAGAGAACATGCAGAAAGGTTTGTTGAAGCCTTTCTTTTAGATCAAATGCTTGCTGCAGATACGTACTCTGTGTTCAGACTGGAAACTGGGCTATGGTGCTATAGGAGAGCTTTAGTGTATAAAGCAATTTCTCCACAGAGCTCCACAGTAATGAACCCTCCATCCCTGTCCGAACCTGCAAATGTATGGAGACTCATTACTGTGTCATGATTGCTATAAAATAAAGCAAACTACCCAAACCTATTTGGAACTTGTTTTTTGAAAGGCCCTAGGTTCTCTCCTGAACTGCCCTTTTGGAAGTCACAACAGTGACTTGGTTAAGGGGACAAATTTGCTTATTGATCACTATGAGTCATTGCTCTGTGTGTGGTTAATAGATAAAGATTTTTTTAAAGATATTTTTGATTAGGGTTTTTTCGGATATCAAAGCAAGGTATGTTTGTTGTCCGATGGCACTTCAGTAGGAAACTGTTGCTATGAAAAATAAAATAGTACAGATCTTCGAAAAAATTTGCCCTTTATGTTTCAAAGAGGCAGTTTTGTCCCACTTACTGGAGACATCATTACTATTCTTGGGAGACCTTGTAGAAGAACTTTATCATTCTTGCCCTAGTCTCTACTCCATGTAATGGGTATGTATTGCCGGTAAATTGCAAAGACGTTGAAGGGAGATAAAAACAAAACAAGGAAAGAACAGGAGAACATGACGGGATTCAGAGGCACACAACAACAAGAAAGAATGAGAACCGCCATGAAGGAGATACTCCCCCTTAACCAACTCAGTAAATATCCGGCCGTACGGAAGGATTAAGCTGAAAATTGTAAGATACGATATTAAGTTTCTCTGGATAAGAGAATCTTCCGAACAAATGTCCGGGCGCCGATCCCACATTGACTGTACCCCAGATGAGGAGGAGGGAAGCTCTTGATATGGCTTATCTACTCACAGCACCCGTCTCTGTCTGTCCTGGGCAGTCCCTTTCCTCACAGTGCACTAGCTGTGAGCCAATCCCTCGCAATCCCGCTTCCTTGTGGGCTCCTAGTCTCTGACCTCTGGTTCGACCATTTTTTGTTCGTTGTAAACAATATAAATGACATTAAAAAAAATTACCCTCCACTTCCAAAGGAGAAGGTACCCCTTGGAAGAGCTTCTTTTTTACCTGTGGTAGGAAGATGCAATCACCCATGGTTGGTGGGCGTGTCATTTATCCCCCGTTGCCATGGCGCGGCAGCGGTCTGCCCAGCAGATGGCCCTGCCGAAGGGTTAACTTTGACAGGCTGGGCATATTATATCTGATTAGCTACTAATCTCATCGGTGGCAGCGCGGTCGGCATAGTGATGTCCGCCTCTGATGTCTCCGTTCTTCAACTGCGGCCGGGTGTATTCCCGGGCTGAGCAGAAGCGGCCCATCCGAGGCTGCGGGGAGGAGCCCTAATAGGAGAGCACCTCATTAGGAAACCTAAAGCAATGGAAGGCAGGAGGAACTGTGGCAGGCACCGACGTCGCGCTGCCCTGATAATTAATGTGCGTCTTCGGCAGAGCGCCGGCTCCTGGGACCTGGCCATTCATCAAGCGCATCGGGCCCTGCTCACGGAGGGGGCAGCCAGGGCGGCGGGGGTACCAGTGGCGGTCAGATGGGGGGTTATGTCCCTGGCTGCAAGGGAGGGGTTTGTAAAGTGCTCCCCTCGTTCGACCCAGGAGGGAACAGACAGAGGGACTGGGGAGGAAGCCAGTGGTGTGGAGATCAAGCCATGTCATCTGGTCACAGAAAAAATTATCTTTCATCAGCCTTGTTTCAGATATCTACCATTTAATTTAAAGGGCATTCCTCTGTGCAAGTTAGGAGAAGCAGACCCCTCATGACACTTGACAGTGTGGATATACCCTTTGACAATGCCTTTCTCCTTCTCTCTACATAAATGCAACTACTATACCACCCGATAGGCACATCTGAATGCAGTATAAAAGAAGGATTAATAAACATAAAAAAAATTAAGCGAAAGTGATTAAACTTTAATGCTCCATTTTTAACACATGAATAGAAACGTGGCCCATAAATTGTTCAGTGAGTCTGTATCTGCAAGTGTACAGCCAGTTTCTAAAAACAGCATACCATTATTTTAGAGATATTCAACTTTGTTTTAACCGGGCAATGGTGGCAATCCTTGCGTCAATTGTCTTCCTAACCCCGTCTCCTTCTGATCTCATCCAGAATGAGCAACAAGACGCCACATTAACACATTTCGTTTTCTCCTCGTAGTGAATTATTTACCAGGTGCGGAGGAAAGACGCTCAGGTTTCCATAAATAATTGACAATTCGCTGACCTAATTTACGTTAAATAAACCATGAGGGAAAGAGAGGACAGACCAGACTTTCTTAACTCCAGTTAACCATTTTTGCCACTAACATGAAACATTTCTGTGTTTTCCTTCTATGTACTAGTTTAATTCAAGCTTAAATATCTCCAGAGCTGAAAGTCCCACACACTAGGTTAAGGGCCTAAACCGAAGCAGACGCCCATGGCCTAAATAATTGATGTGTTAACACTAACATTTTTGAAAGAATATAACAGAAAAACTTTTTTGGTGGTTACTATTGAATGTATCCTCTCTACAGGCCTCAATGCATCATATTTTCACCCCTGTGTCTGAGGAGGTTTGGTGCATTTATAAGCTCTAATTCCCTATGTACTTTATTCCAAAGTCAAGCCCAAGAGTGCTAGTAAAAAATCCTAAATTAATCATGTTATAAATTTTCAGTGAAGCCTGAAAGCTAGCACATTCAACTCGGATGTTATCCTCT
>JAOVYW010001364.1:0-31415 GCA_025775045.1 Hiodon tergisus | reverse complement strand
AAAATCCTAAATTAATCATGTTATAAATTTTCAGTGAAGCCTGAAAGCTAGCACATTCAACTCGGATGTTATCCTCTGGCAGTCTCTAGCGA
This sequence comes from Hiodon tergisus, assembly GCA_025775045.1. Classification (NCBI taxonomy): domain Eukaryota; kingdom Metazoa; phylum Chordata; class Actinopteri; order Hiodontiformes; family Hiodontidae; genus Hiodon; species Hiodon tergisus. The sequence goes on along the minus strand of JAOVYW010001364.1, from coordinate 31,323 downwards.
CTGAATGGGGTAAAAGACAAATATCTCAGAGGACCAAACAAGAAGCGCGAAGAAGACGAAATCAGGAATGCAGTAGTGAATCCCCTGCTCCCCTAAACATTAGTTTGTTTATACATTTTAGAGCAATTCTGCAGACCAAATATGATATATTATACCTCAATGGACAGCTTATAAAGCCTATTATTACTCCCCAATAATGTTATTTCAATCCCGTCCAATATGGCAAATGGTGCGCTCCCCGTTTTGTTTGTTTTGGAATGCCTCGTACGAGGGTCCGGCGTCAGCCCATGTGCGGATTATTATAAGTATTGATTACACTGAGAATCAGCTGTCTGTAAATCCCTCGAGCACCCAAGAAGTTTTCCATAAGGGGAAAGGTAAAACGTATGTGGCATGAAGGGTAGAATTTAAATGGTCCAGGAAAAGGACAATTTATTTCCTCAATTAGGTTCAAACTGCCACTAAACCGACGTTAATGAAACAAACAAACAAAAAAACCCGATTGAATCGGATGAGTGTGCTATAGACTATACAATATTTCATCATAGTGCAAAAGAGCGCAGAGGGGCTTCCCTGCAATGGGATTCAAGTCTTTTTCTCCAGTGTTTAGACATTTCTCCCTCCCTGGAGAATTTCAGTGCATTAGAGGCATTGCAAGTCGCTTTTTAGCCTTCTGTATATATCACTTTCCATCTGGCGTCTCTTCCTATCGTATGGGCCTGCCCTGCGCCGATTCTCTTTTGTGTGTAAGACCTATAGAACAGTCTACTTTGTGGGTGTAGAGAGTCTATGTGTGTAAAGGGTCTGGAATGCAGTGTAATCTTTGGCTCATGCGGGTACAGAAGCTGCTCAGGTGTGACCTTGTGTGGGGGGGGGTGTGGCAGTTGAATTGAATTATTTCTGAAACGGTAATTGGGAACAGCGCGTTCTTTTCGGACCACAACAGCAGAAAAGCCGGTCTGGCAGGAGAGGGCTTCCACTAACCATCTGATCACTCCTCCGTTTTTTTTCTGTTGTCCGGTTGCCACATTCTCAAACGGGAAAGGGAACGAGAGACGTCCCTGGGCCGCGACCGCCCCTCCGCTTGTTTTAATCTGTGGAGCGGCATTCCGTGCAGCGCGCTGATGTATGTCCCACTCAGCAGAAACAGCTGATATATATGGTAGCGAGCGACGAGGGACCCGCGCCGGCAGCCCACCGCGCTAGTAACTGGGGAGTCACATAAATGACTAGGCTCGTCACTTGGCACCTCGGAAAAATCCTGCACGCTTCGATTTATGGAATTCAGCTTGAGATCTCATTCTGTGCCTGGCTTTCACCACTCAGGCTGAGGATGAATCTCTCACACAAACATCTACATTATGAAAAAATGGTTCTCCCCGTGCTCCGGACTGTATTTGTTTTTTTTCTTTTTCTGACACACTATGATTTCAGGAAGACTATTTCCGGAGGAACGTATCGTCATTGCTTTGTAGAAAATGTGTTGCAGCTGCATTGTGCTATATTAAAGGATAAACACCAGAACAGAAAACTAAGGAAATATTGGATGCTAGTTTTAGAATAAAAAAGAAAAATCCCCGTCTTCCTTAAAAATTTCAATTTGAATTTAAAAAACTGAATTTATACTTTGAAAAAAAAAATCAATATCATTGTTTCATGAATACACCCTCTGATAGCGACGGATGAATAATTCATATCCTGTCGATGGCAGGCAGAACCGGTGCCCTTGTGGTGCTGCATGGGTGGGAGCCAGGGCCAAGGCCGTGTGTCGCCCACTCTGCTAGCGCTCATGCTAACATGTTACAGAGAGGTCCTGGGGCCGTGAACCAAACACCCAGCCACAGGCCATCGCGCCACACCGTTTCAGCTAATGAGTCAGAGGTGCCCCCGCACATCAGAACGACATGGACGGGGGGAAAAAAGAATCAATTAAGTGACTAATAAAACCTGAACTTCAAAACTCGACTTCACTTTAGATTGTTTTTTGCATCCATTAAAGTGCGGTAAGCAGGACTATTTTTTTTGGCAGTGTGAGACGCAGCTGAGTCCACAGCATCTGGGGGACCCTCCGCATATTCTTTCGTTTCAACAATATTGCTTTGTGCTGATGGGTATTGTTATTTGGCAACGTTAAGCATCTGGCTTGAGATGTTGAAGCCGAGGTCAGTGATCTGAAAATCTGCAGGAGGGGAACTCTCTTTCCAGGTGAAGAACTTTCTGTGCACCAGCACAACACCTCTCTGATTACTCTTTTTTTTCTGTTTGTTTTTCTTTGTTTCTCTCCATATAAATTAGCTTCAATTGAGAATTCTAAGTAGGGCACATATAAGCAGATGGAAATGAGTCAGCAGGTATCCACATTTCCTTTATGCCAGGGACAGGAGAATAAATGTAAGGGACTTTATTAATGTTACAGGGCTACCCTCTCCCTGCTCCCCCCAAAAAATACAAATAATCCATATCCCTGGGGAGTCTTCCCAGAAATCCTTCACAGACACAACCGGGGCTGGCGAAGGCTTCTTTGTAGCTAGGGCACCGTTTTCTGAGTGCAGGCTAGTTTCTATCACAGCGTCAACATCACAGGAAACTCATTGAGCTCTACGACTGTTTGAGTGCGGTGTGGGGGGGGGGGGTTCCCTACAAACTCCCCACGGAATAAGATGTATCTGACAAATATCTGACGACATGCACATACATACCACAGGTGATTTCTTTGGGGGGGATACAATTTGGCATCTGTTGTTTTTGGACGTCCAAATGCATGTTGACTAGTGCAAGCTTGCAGTTGAGTTTATTCTGAGTTTCGAAAAGAGCAAAAGATACTATACAAGAAACTATCCTAGTGAATAACAGTGTACGGTCATTTCAGCAAAATGGTGAATACAACTGGACTAAGATTTTCAATAACGTAATTATGTGTCACAGAGACTGCTATCTAGTGTGATTTGAGTAGATAATATTTGATCCAGTGTTTAATGTCATTCATTGAGCAGAGGTATTTTTCCTGCATTCAAAACTATAACTTTCCGATTCCATGGTCAGATCCCTAGCTGCCACTGTCCCCAGTTCCCAACAATATACCCTACCGTTCAAAAGTTGGGGGTCACTTAGAAATCTCCTTGTTTTTGAAAGAAAATCTATTTTTTTGTCTATTAAAATAACATCAAATTGATCAGAAATACAGTGTAGACATTGTTAATGTTTTATATAACTATTGTAGCTAGAAACAGCAGATTTTTAAATTCTGCTGTTTCTAGCTACAATAGTATCTACATAGGGGTAGAGAGGCCCATTATCAGCAACCTTCAGTCCTGTGTTCCAATGGCACGTTGTGTTTGCCAATCCAAGTTTAAAAAGCTAATTGATCATTAGAAAACCCTTTTGCAATTACGTTAGCACAGCTGAAAACTGTTGTGCTGATTGAAGAAGCAATAAAACTGGCTCTCTTCAGACTAGTTGAGTATCTGGAACATCAGCAATTGTGGGTTTGATTACAGGGTCAAAATGGCCAGAAACAAAGAACTTAATTCTGAAATTCGTCAGTCTATTCTTGTTCTGAGAAATTAAGGCTATTCCATGCGAGAAATTGCTAAGACACTGAAGATCTCGTAAAACGCTGCGTACTACTCCCTTCACAGAACAGCGCAAACTGGCTCTAACCAGAATAGGAAGAGGAGTGGCAGTCCCCATTTTTTTATTGCTTCTATAATTAGCACAACAGTTTTCAGCTGTGCTAACATAATTGCAAAAGGGTTTTCTAATGATCAGTTAGCCTTTTAAAATGATAAATTTGGTTTAGCAAACACAACACGCCATTGGAACACAGGACTGATTGTTGCTAATAATGGGCCTCTGTACACCTATGCAGATATTACATTAAAAAATTGGTCGTTTCTAGGTACAGTAGTCATTTACAACATTAACAATGTCTACACTGTATTTCTTATCGATTTGATGTTATTTTAATGGACAAAAAGTTTGCTTTTCTTTCGACATTTCTAAGTGACCCCAAACTTTTGAATGGTAGTATATATTTTGGTACAATGTAAAGATTTTTGTGGCTCATTTTCAGTGTCAGTGCAAGAGTTGTTTTTTAAAATTATTTTTAGTTTTTTTTTTTTTATGCAGACACCAGTGTTCACGTATAGTTTGACAACTTTCCTTACCCAGCCTATTCTTCATTTTTAGAGGAGAATTCCCCAGAGCACATGCCTTGTCAGAACGCTACCGAAGCCTGGTATGCTTTCCTCCTGCACTCCAGACAGGAGTGGACGCTGGGCAAAACAGACAGCCCCAGACCGTGGTGTTAAAGTCAAGTTACAGAGGGCACTGCACGGGCAGCAGAACGAGAACAATCGACTCCGAGTTTGCTCCGCAAGGCCCGTGGACCTGTGCTTGTTGCGAAAGTTGAAACATTTTTTTTATTGCAAACGTGCATTAAACCGGCAACCCGTTGCGCAGTAGGAACGCAGTCCACAAGGAGGACAAAGGATGGGGAGACACAAGCCCACTAAGACCCAGCACTCGCCTGGCTCCTCTACAGGGTGGTACCAACGAGCCCAGCTTCCCATTCGTAATACCTTGGCTGTATGTTCCTGAATAGCTATTCAGTGGTGTAGGAAGCATCTACATAAGCCATGCTGACTACCGAGAAGAAGAGTATAAGCAGGGGAGGGAAAGTAATGGGCTGAAAAATAATATCAAGCGTTCTCACAGTCATTGCAGTGTGGATTCTGCCTGTGATCTCATCGCCCGGTATTGGGTAGCCTTGTAATCATATCGCTATGATGTCAGCGTGACTCACCAGGCATTTCAGTCTCGCCGACAAACCCCTTCACAAACAGTCTTTCTGGCCAATTCGGGTACTAAGTCCGTCTCACCCCTCTGACCGCGGTTGGCTGACCGACTAAAGCCCTCTGCCTCTGAGGTTTGGCATGGTCCCAGCGGGGCGGGAAAGGGTCGAGGGACGCGGTTAATCCACCTTTCAAATCAGTGAAAGGATGTGTACATTTCCACTCCATTCCTGAGTGCAAGTAAAAGAATATGCAGCATAAAGAGAGAAAGAGAGACCAGGCCGTTCTACATGGTTACATCAACCTTATGTGGGTGGGGGGGAGGCTTTGGTGAAAAAATCAAATATCAAAAGGATTTAAAATTTATTTTTAAAGAGGGCTTCAGCGTTGCGGTGGAGATTCGGGAGTCTGCCAACTGACAATCTTCAATCCAGCTGCCTGACAGTTCGCGAGGAGGAGAAGAAGGAAGAGCCTCTGCTTGTCAGTGCCTGGAGTCGACAATCCTGCGAGCTGAATGTGTCACCAGGCCCGAAATTAGGCCAGACTTGACGTGCCTTCAGCCCGCTAATCACTCCGGGCTGATTTCATTATTTCATCAGGCTTCATTATTCCCCTGTGCAGGTGCGTCCTTCACTGTTTTTGGTTCGGAAAAAAATATGTTTCCTTGTATTTTATCCCTCCCTTTCATCAACTCTTTGTGACGTGGATTTAAAAGCCAGGAAGCTATCCGTCTCAGAGCGCTACAAGAACAAAATAAGGGGTAATTTGTCGAAATTTTCAATCTTGCAGAAATGGAAGAATTTAATGTGTACTCATGACGGGCTCTGCATTGTGCTCTTCGGAGCACATTTCAATAAGGGATGATGTTTGATAATAATATGCTGGTTGTGTACTTTGATTTGAAAAGCAGTTCAAAGTCAGTCTAAGGCTGCCTATTCCCATCTCCTTCGCAACATGCAAATATGGGTCGGAGAAATGCCTGTGCAAGAAGTTCCCATCTCAAAAAAACTCCCACGTTGGTTCATTTAAACAAATTGTTCAAAGTGTAAGCAGTTATAGTGAAACTGATACAGTACTTTCGGGGTCGAATCTGGCTCGGGTCACTGTCTGTGTGGAGTTTGTTTTTTCTCTTGTTTTCATGGGTTTCCTCCCACTGTTGAGGGACATGGGAGTTAGGTGTATTGGCGACTGCTAAATTGGCTCTGTGCAAGTGTTGTCTGTGTGTGCCTGGCCCTGCGATGGACTGGAATACTGTCCTGAGTGATCCCAATGACTGCTGGGTTCACGCAACCCTAAATTGGATAAGGAGTTTCCAAAAACAGATGGGATCTGATATCTATAGCATATCAATAGCTTTTATTTGAAAATATCACCAGGGGAAAATGTATATGGATGGTCTGTGCACCCGGAATTAAAATGCGAATAGAATGATTTTGACATTGTACAAAACATCATCTCCCTGTTGGTGCATTTATTAAAAGAACCAAAAAGAGAATTGTGTTGTTTTTTTCTGACTATCCACCAGAGAGCAGTAAGACATAGTGCTGTGCAGCCCAATGATCAGAAAATCCTGCCAAAGATGCGTTGTTCTCCTGTTCAACTACATTTATTCATTTTTTTTGAATGACATTTGCTCACAATGATCATGCTCTTTGAGGGAAAAGAATTAACTAGCTCATTGATATATATGAGTTTAAGTCAACCACTAGAGTAATCATCGAACCAATACGAAGAGTTCCCTACACAGAGGTACATCATGCGAACAGAGTTCCTTTAAACAAAAACGGGATGACTGGTCTGTGCAAACCAACAGGCTAATTCCTTACTGTGGGGTACTGGATTTTAATTGTTTACACCTCGTGCAGAACGTCAGATTCACACTGTGACTGGGGCTGTGTTAAATTACCAGGAAGAAGCTTTGAAGATCTGACAGTCCTGAGACGGCATGAGTAGTAAGAAATCGCACGCACAGACACAAACACAACTCATGAAGAAATCCTGTCATTTCTGTCCGTTCAAAGTTTCTTTTTTCGGACTCACTCCGCACTTGAGCTACATTCTTGACTCCGGTGAACGGGGAAACAGTGTGAGCTGCTGCCGTACTCTGGCAAACGCCATCTGCGGGGATGATTGTGGGGAAACCCCCCCCAAGGCGGATGAGTTGGCCCAGCCCGCCTCCTCAGTCCCCAAATGCAGAATCCCCTCTCATCCCCATAGCCAGCAAACGCCAGCCCAACCCTCGGCTTGTTGATGTCTTTTTGCCAGGTGAGTGACAGGCGTAGAAGTGTAAAGGCGTTATTTAAATGCTGCCCCGACTGCATTACCACGGCTTAGAGAGAAGATCAATGGGCCCGGAATCCCAATCCTCCATTTGTCTCTCTCTGCCAAACAAAGCGAACGGAACACATGTTGATGCTCAGAAGCAATCGGCCGTGCTCTGAATGGAAGAAATTAACCAGCCTGGGAGCTTAATTATAGGGTAAGACAACTCAAGCTAACACCAATGACAGACACCAGAGCCATGCAGATATAAAATCCTTTAATGCGTATGCCAGAATCTGGTGAGCAGATTTTTCTGTGGAGGAGCACGTGTCCCCGTAATCATTAACGGCGGCGTGCTGCAGGAGAAAGTCATTTGCAGCAACCTGCCTCGACAGCTGTCGACCTCGCCAGCGCTCGATGGCCTTTGCGCGCGCGCCCCTTCCTTCCGCCGTGCATTTCCGAAGCCTCGCCAGCGCAGCGACACAGCAAAGGCCTGCGCGAAATCCATTCTGTCGATGTGGGAAATGTTAATCCGCGGCCAACGCGTTCCCCATTGACCGGCGTTCCAGGGAGGCCGCAGCAGGCCCGGGGAAATCCGGGGCTTTTTGATGCCAACCGCGGCTCCGCTGCCCTTTCGGAAATGTCACCGACGGGAGGCCTCGTGGGGCGAGTTACACTCTGTGACCCGCAAGGCCCCGCCGGCCTTCAATGAGCCCTGAAATAGAGCCCTCTCACCCTGGGGCTCGCCACGGTGCTTTTGTTTCTCCATAACGCCCCATCGTCACGGGCGAGTTCATTACTGTCAAGGTGCAGCCTGCGAGCCTTTGTGAACGGTAATGGAGATGTTTTTTTTCCCTTTTTTTTTTCTCTTGCACTCCTTTTTGCCAAGCTGCAATGTGGAGCTGAAACCACATAGGAAATATCACGCAAGAGCTCTGCCTGCTATTTAAATAAAAAGGTGCCCATAAGCTTACATATTTTTAAAAAGCAGCTATGAACTCTGACGAAAAGGCTAATGCCCATGTTAGTGTGTGTGTGCGTGTGTGTGTATGCGCACTTGTGTGTGTGTTGAGATGCACACAGCTGTTTTCCCTGATCTCCCAGTGGTCAGACTTCCTGGTAACAATGCATAACCATGCGTGGCCACAAAATCCCTGCCTTTTATTAGCCTTTTGTCATACAGTTGCATCAGAGCATTTTTTCAATGCCGCGGGTGAAGCCTCCTGCAGCCTTTCACAGCCGTCGGAAGGCTACAGATGCAACAGGTGCAACGGGAGCACAGAAAGGTCATTCCTCCTCAGGGACAGGTGCCGCCGCACAATGCCCCAGCGTTGACCTGAGTTCCGCCACGCAAAGTCTGATGCACTTTATTTTCCCCCCTCAATATCTACTGGCAGAACGGCGGGATAAGCGTCTGGAGCAACCCGGAGACGGATTGGCGTACTTCGTGATGGACGGCCTAGCTCATCCTGCAGACATTTAGCTCAGTTGTGAGGCGATCGTTACGGGGGGAAATATATTGTGTGGATGAGCTTCATGTAACTGGAACTCTCAATCAACCGGACAAGCCGAAACTATGGAAACCGCTAACGCTTTCCAGCGTATTAAATGAATAATGCTCTAAATGCTAACTTGGCAAAAAGTACTACTTAGCTACTTAGCTGTACCCTGTGACCCGCCAAAGTCGACGCGCTCCCTGTTAAGTGTCCATTGCATCTCTAGCGGCCTAGATCCCGTGCCATCACATTTAATTTATGAAAAAGGACTTAAATGCCGTGCTTGAAAGCAATTTGCTTCCGCCGGGGTCACGTTAGCCTATCGATTCAGACTGACATTTCGCCACTTCTCACACAATAATGCAGCTGTATGAGCATATGGCCAGTAAGAGTTTGATCGCTTGGCCTTCCTGACTAAAACCATTTGGGAAACTGCTGAAAAGTAACCTGCGTGCGCAGTGAAGTTGGCAAACAGATTGGGTGGATTGATGACATTATTGGGCAGTTAGGGTTAATAGTAAACTATTCCATCCAGCATCTAAACTTCTCTCTGTGTTTGTAGATATACAGATGTGCTTGACGGGCACATCGACAACACAAGCTAAGGCTGAGAAATACTCGTGGCTTAGACCAGGCTTGGTATGTATAAGGAGCCACCCGCAAGGTTTTCATCATTCCTTTTCATAAGCGATTTTTGCGGGAGCCACGCAGGTTATGCCTGGGTCGGGTGCTTCATAACACCGTTCCGCAATAAAAACGGAGGCACCCGCCGTCCGCCTCCCCGCCTGCTGCAGCGATTTCATCATTTCCATTCAGATAAACAGGACGCCCCTCCGTGCACCTGTCCTCTGTCAATCACGCGGGGCCTCCGTTACGTCTCTCATTAAGACCCCCGCCTCCCCATCCGCTCTGTATCTGGCTGTAACAGATTGGTCCCTGGAGAGTTGTGGGTCGCCAGGCTTCGCAACCTTCACAGGTACAGGAAATACGGGCAGCTGGCTGGGGAGGGGGAATTGATATTGTGGATTTTGCAGCTGTTTCTACCCCCGACCCCCTTCCAAGGACGCCCCACCCGGTACAGACAAATTGTGGGTATAGATGAACCGAGGAACAATGGTCTCCTGAAAGCAAGAGAAAGAATATAGATTGAATTTTGGTGTGCGGCTGCTTTCCAGAGTGCTTGAACAATATACTGGATTTCATTATTGCTGAGGACTTTATATCTTTGTTGGTAACCTTAAGTTTTTTTAAAGTAAAAATAAACAAAACGTTTTATGAATTTTACTGAATTTTGATCATTACAGGGTTGTTGAAATAATTCTGTATGGCAATTTAAATGGTGTACTTACAGTATTTGTCAGGCAGTAGTTAAATGTGAAGTTTACATTGCTTGTTAAGCATTATTACCTGGATTACAGATACAAAAAATTACATCGATTTTGTTGCATTAATTTAGCCTTGGCTGAATTTACCTCTACACCTAAATACACTGTAAGTTGCTGGAGTCGAGTACATTTTGCTAATTTGCTGGCTGTCTATACAATTAGATAGAATCTGTTCGTATCTATTTTTAAATTTTAAGACCTTACTGCAAAATATTAAAGAGAAGGACGGGACAAGAGCGTCCTTTACTGTGCCTTCCCGGCCTGTGCTTTCTTCTCCCTGTCCATAGATTGCCCTGCGTGGAGCCCTGTGAACCTGACCAGGGACCATCGGATATCGTGACCCCCACCCCGTGTCCATGGGAAATCGCGAGGAAATCTCAGGGACCCCAAGAAATTCCTACGCCGGCAGAGACGAGTTTCTTCTTCTTTGCGTAATTGATTTTCCCGAATTGCCTCATTAAGAAGACGGATTCACCGGATGTGCCTTCTGGGAAAAGCGTTTTGGGGCTCAGTAATCAGATCCTTTCTAGCAGCTCTGCTTTCCAAATAAGAGTTGACGGGTCAACATTTTCTCATAGACGCAGATAACATTTGGATTTTGTCTCCTTCAGTGCATGCAATTTTTCACTGTACTCCCTGCTTCGAGCTGTAGAGCAATTATCAAACTCACTGTGGGCTTCTAACGCGCATCATTATAAATTTCATGCATTACTTTAGGCCTGCTCGTGAATGTTGGGTATTCATTTGTTATGATATGGCATGATAGCAGTGTTGCGACGATGTCTAGCACTGCACCGGGTGCGCTGTGTGACTTAGAGGTTATGGAACACAGAGTGCATCCTGCCAATGGGGACTGTCCCACACTGCGTCCATCATGACAATGAAGGGACAATGATTCCATCAACACAGTCTTGGCGGCTGTGCACAATTCCTCTTTGTTGACAGCCACAGAAATGCCAGAAAGAAAATAGCTGTTTGTTTGTTCAGTTACTTTCCGTTAGCAGGAATCCTGCGGATACCAGCACATTTGAATTAATCAGCTATATATAAGTTAGATACTAAAAAAGACGTTCAGAACCATTACATGGAAGCAATAATCCTACACAGGATATCAAGCTGTGGTTTGAAACATTAAGCCTCTGTTTTGGAACCAGTCTCCTCTCTGCTCAATACATCGCCACTCTTTGCTGCAAGATATTGGCAGGGGTGCCTGGGATGAACCCGCTAAGCTAAGATCCCTCCAGAGACGAGAGAGTACCGGCAACAGTCAGCTCCCAGCCTGTAATAAAATAAAATGGTCTTCTGAAGATGCTTTCATTACAAATAAACACATAAATACCCCCCCCCCCCAGCCGGATTGTGTCATATTCAGAACCACACTTTCTGTACCCTGCCAAAGCAATTAATGGCAGCAAGGGTTTATACAGTATAAGCACGACTGAAGTGCACGTGTTTCTTTATAGAACCTTATAACTACACGCACTTTTCACCAAGCTTGGACTTGACTAAGAAAATGCATTTCATTGGAGTTTTGTAAAAAAAAAGTTTCCTCCATTTTCTGTCGATTTGCCAACAGTGCAAAAAAGGGGTGTTTATCTTTCTTGGGTTGGGGGTGAACAGTCATTAATCACTTCAAACGCCTGTAACCCATTTCCCCTGCTTTATTCAGTGAGCAGCGTGTCTCCTTCCACTACCGGCTTTGTGCGAAGAAAGGGCCTATGAGAGAGGGGGGCCCAGGGGACGTGGCACATTGGCTCGACCCTGTGCTGTACGGTGAGGCTGTGCAGTCAATCGAAGGATAACCGACCCCCCCACAACACCACAACACCACCACCCCTAACTCAAAAAAGGCACTCTTGCCTTCCTAGTATCCTCCTGTGGCCTGCGAAAAAAGTCAAAAGGCCACATTTGCATTTTAAAGCTAAATGGAAAATGTGGCATTCATCTACACCCAAGCACTGAGAGCAGAGAAGAAGAGAAGAATATTTCTGCACAGTACAAAACTGCCCTTCCTGAAACCCAAAGAAACGTGAAAAGTTCCACAACAAACTTATTTTATTGATATTTTCTTTAATAGATTTAATACAACGCTTGCATATATAGAAATCAAAAGGGCTAATGGAAACATTAAATTAGATTTGAGTGATGCAACGTTTTTTATAAGAAAGTAATTTTAAACTCAAGAAAATGAATGCATTGCCTGTACCTCATAAACAACAGAATTCCGGGCGATTTATTCATTCATGCAGTTTTTTTTGATTAAATCTTATTTTTGGATTCTAAACAATGAATAGAGTGTACAAAGTAACATGAGTTTTAGGCAGTGGTTTGCACAAGTAAATGTATTGTGAGAGGTCCCTATCCCGGATAGGGTATACTATAGCACTACACTTTCTTACAGCCAAAGTGAAGGTCAAATGTCTGAATGTGAACTATGTGCTGTGCCGGGAAGTGTAAATGAACAAACACACAGCACTTCCGCGTTGCCGGGGCAATTCATCAGCCGGCGTGCAGGGTGCTGACACCTCTGGCCCTCAACAGCTGGAACAGATTTGCAGAGGTTAAGGAAACCGAACCATGTGTCGAAAATTGCCTCTGCTGATGGCTTATTTTACTCCAATGATCGTCCAAACCACCCGCCTTAAGATTAAAAAAACCCACAGGGGTGAGAAGGAAAAATTGGGAAAAGAACGATATTCACCCAAATAAATGTGCGAATGAAGGATGCTTCAGCTACTTTTGAAAACCCTAGGATGTGAAAGATGCAGATAAACGTTTCTTTGTCACCTCTAGATTATAGACAACTGTAATTCCAATTTCTCATGCAGGTGCCACTGCATGAGCACTTATATCAAACCTTAATTTAACCTAGCGAAACGCTGCTGCTAGGATCTTACCTAACACAAAGGAAATTTCAGCATCTTCACATCTCTTCACTGGTTACCCATTAAGCACTGTGTCGACATCAAGTTGCCAGCCATCACATTCAAGACAATAAATGGACTTGGGCCTTCGAATATAATTCCCTACAATCCTCCAAGATTAACTCACTTACAATGTGATGACTGTGTGACTGTCCCAAAAGCAGCAAATACTAAATATGAGGGTAAAGCCTTTTCACACAGAATCTCAGTATTTAAATCCAGATTCAAAACATATCTTTTCAGTTTTTCCTTTAGCCTTCCTGGGTGCCGAGATGGCATGTGGCCATATAATCTTTCAAGAGCTTTCATTGGTCGCTTCACTTTCATTGGACCTCCACTTGTCAGTCTGGTCCTGCTCTTAGGAATGGACCAGTCTCAGATCACCCCCATAGCCTAAAACATAACAAAATTTCCCTTGCATCTCACCACACATTTGTATTTGTGTACTGCTGTAGGTTATTTCTGCTGAGGCCACATTATGTTGCACGACATGATCCTCCCTTCCTTTACTTGTCAGTTGTTGACCATATTTTGCTTACGCTCTTTACTTTTTCCTCCTGGCATGGGGGGGGTAAGCTGTGGTCAAGATGACAAGAGGTTAATCTCCAGGGAAGTACCAGACAGCAAGAATCAAGAACAGAGTGTTGCCACCTGTGGCGCACTGATGGCTATCCCTCCAGCCGAAGTTCTGAAGGTGATGAGCTGTCAACTCAGCTGTTTATTGACCTACTTTATTATCCAGGATACTATTTTGTTTAATATAATGCTATTTTGCCACAGTAATGTTGACTGTCTCTGGGGTCGGGATATACTTTTCTAGTTTTTCTCCATTAGCAGTGGGTTTGCAGTTTTTTAGGGAAAGTTTAATAATCTCTAGAAAATGCAATCTGTTCAGTGATTTGTGACAAATCGGTTGCAAAACTGTGCTACAGCATTATAAATCTGATTGATCTGATGAAGTTACTGACGCAGTGATTTCATTTGCAGTGCCATATTATTCTGACTCTAGAGGAATATATTGTTGTACATTCTCTTTTTTTAATAAAACAAACTCAAACTTCCAGATGAGCGTGGTGTGGCAGGTAGAGCTTCTGAGACGCATTAATGAAACCAGGCTGTTCCTGGTGGCTCGAGGCTGGTAGGGGGTATTGGTTGGCATGGCTTCCTCAGCTAAATCTATGGACTCTCTTGCGCTGCCTTATCAGAGGGCGGCGTGACTATTTCCCCAAACGGTGGGTGGGCCAGAACTGGCTACGGATGTGGCCCACACACACGCGGGGCCTTTGAGTCCGTACCCCGGAGGGCATCTATCACCCTGTCAATATCTCTGTTGCTGCAGAGAAAAAATCATCTCCATTACATCTGACAAGCAGAATGGAGTGATTTTGCTTTTTAAAATGTTTGCTTTGTTTGTGTTGCATGCATCACAACTACTATATCTGCACACACTTTGGAAGAGGGGATTATAGCTAACTAGTCCCAGTTTCTGCACGTTACAAGACTACAGTTGAGAGGACAAATTAATCTAGGTAACTAGATGCATCCCACGTTTGCATTAAATCCTAGTATAAAACACGGCCCAGCCACCCCCTGAAACCCCTTTCAGTCCCTCCACATAAATTCAGATTACATCCTACCTAAGTGCAACTGACCCTTCGCAGTCAAGGTTGAGCCAAATCCTGCGGAAGCGTGTTGGGGTACTCATATTCCTACATTGTTAATGCTGAAATGTCACAAAGTGCTTTAGTAGAAGCTTCCAGTATCATGGAACCATGTGAAATGCACGGTATGACCTGTTGCCATTTCACAATGATGTGGTTATATCATTTATGTGGGTAGCAATGTCATTGCCAGCAACAGTCAAGCTCTGTATTATACATAAAGGCTGAGAAGGAATGTCTGTCTCTATAGATTTCTGTCACTCCTTTTTTTATGCTTCAGGGAAATATTATAAAACCAGAATGGAACTTGATATTTAGAATCAGACGGCTACTAATTGTATAAACCCTAAATCACGCTATACTCCACGTTCACCAATCAGTGTCTGCACTCACATGTTACCTACCACAAGCAGCGAGGCACTCGTTTCCCGTCTATAAACCCTAAACTTTACGGAGGAAACTGTGATCTGAAGGATGGATCCGCGGCAAATACCCCAGAGTGTCAAAATTAAAGCACTCGCCCCTGCAGACAAGGCCTCAGAGAGTTTCAAGTAAGCCGTGATTAATGGATCAACCAAGGAGACCTGGGGGGATATAGACGAGACAAAGGCAGAGAGACTTGAGGGGAAAAGTAGAACACTTGCTTTTGAAACTTCACCGCACCAGACAAGCTCCCTGTCATGTCAGAGACAGTGTCCACACAGAGTCCATGCCATTGTAAGGGATAGCAATAGAGTTGATCATGTTAGGTTAAGTTGACTACGAATAAGGATTTAAGGCGGAACAACAAGAAAATAATTGATTATTTTAATTGAGTTAATTTGCACATTTTGTGCCACGCTATTGCCACCTTCCGGGGTCAACATTGTTCTGTTTTGATTGACGTAGACCTCTTTTCCGCGTTTCTGCAACTGCTGAGACTGCCTCTCCACCACCATCGGTGACTCCTCACGGCAGGTCTTACCCACAACCGTGTGGAAATATTAAAGTGAAAAATGAGAAGGGCATTTCCACACACTTGGAAACCTTGCCGGTCTACTGAGGCGGCCCAAGCTAAATCCGTACTTTTTGACTCCGTAGGCTTTCTGACAGGTTTCGGCAGCTGGGTCCCAGTCTGATGACAAATAAACAGCGCAAGCGCATAGGGCACCTCGGTTCTTCACGAACACACCGGGAAGCACCGGGAAGCGGGAGGGGGGTAGAGTGGAAGACAGAACACAGAAGCAGAGTGGAGCCTTGAACTTCCCTTTCGCTGTGGCTTGCATTCCCATTTCCCCTGTTAGGAACCTCAAAGCTGACCCATGTTTGCTGCATAGTCTCATTTTGTGTGACAGCATATACCAGTTATTTATAATCCTGGACAATAATTTTTTTACTAGGCTTTTACTAATATTGAATTTTACATATTTGAAGTTTGTAATGGCTCCCAGTATAGTATGAGCTCTAAATGTCTCATAGCTATTCCAGCAGTGCGAGGCCAGCCTACGATATGGAAATCCAGTTGGAAATAATTGCAATGGCATTGTCAGGGTGAAGAGTTTCTCAGTCGTCAGTAACTTTAGCTAGCAAAAAACGCATAGAAAGGTATCAAGGTCTTACACAGGTAGTGGATGGTCATCCAGTGATCCGCACAGGGAGACAGGGAGGTGTGGCTAGGAGCTTCGGTAAAGACTCTGCTGCCACTCAAACGCCCACTCATCGCCTTCTTCTTCTCTACTTCCTTCTCCACCTTCCTCTTCACTAACGTCAGCACACGACATTAAAGGCCATATGTTGTGCAGCATTTAGATCTCCACGCCCCTTGCCCCTGAACACAGCTGGATCATGGGACTTCTGGTCCTCCGGTGGTCGTTCTCGCCGCCAGGTCTGTGATAGCTGTCGTTCCACCAGCTGCTTCGCGCTTTGTTGCACACAACTGCTTGGTTTAAAATGTCCTTTGTCAATTATGTCGGCCTCTCCTCAAATGAGACTTGAATAGGCTTTCATGCAGAGTAGCTCAAATGGATTCAGTTAACATGACTGCATTTACAAAGGGGAGGCAAACAGAAGGTTAGATTGAAAATGCAATGTTGAATTGGGAAGCCTAAATCCCAAGGTATGTAGCGCTCAATCAGCTAACCAAACGCGTTTTCTTTCTTGAATTTTTTCTACCCGGATGCTGCACAGAACGTTGTCCCACAGCTGAACGTAAATAGACCTCTGATCATTTTGGTGTGGTGAGACAGAGTGTGTGCGTGTGTGTGTGTGTGTGTGTGTGTGTGTGTGATTTTTCATTTTATTTCATACCTTGTTGTGTTTTCGCTATGAAGGTAACTCACAGTTTTTGTCCTTATCCTCTGTAAATTGCATGCGTCTGTTTGCATACCATTGGCCCAAAACTTTTTAAAGGCACTTTCCCTTTAAAACAAAACTAAACAATCTGCAGAAAAAATTGTCTTTCCTTTGAGCCTTGGAACTCCATGTACAGGAAGTAATGAGTTTGGAGAAACCCATTTAAGAGAGCCCAGCAAGGTGACTTAAGTATGCTAAATTATTTAAGTGTACATAATCCCTCAGCGTGGCATCGGAATCAAAGCATGGGGACCTAAAGGGAGCGATAATGCCTGTAACCTCCAAAAAAAGTAAAACATCACAGCCATTGCTAGAGGAGGCCTGAACCCCCTCCCCCCCCCAAAAAAGCGCCCCGACGCATTGGAAAAAATGTCCCTCTGATAATCTTAACATAGAGAAAACGCTGAACCTACAGGATATACCAAATTAATAGTAATCAAAGGAAAAGACACCAGAAAGGAAACCTGCCCCACTGCATGAAATGACTCAAACAAAACATTAAAAAAAGTTAGATTTCTGTTACTCATTACCCAATGGCCAGAAGACATAAAGACTTCAGCAGACCCTTTTCAAAATCAAAAGTGAACACATTCTGCCTTGTGATCATAGGCGTATCTTCTTTCCCTCTGTCAACTGTACCCCAGGAAGTCACAATTAAAGCAGCAACAGCATTGCAGCAGGAATCACATTACGGGCGACCCTGTGCTCCCCGCCGCTGCTCGGACTGCATGTGTTAAAGCAAGGAGCGGGCCCAGTCGCTGGTGTTTGAGGCAAGAAGAGCAAAGCCAATGAGAAGGAGGGGCCAGCGTTGCATCACGCAGACAAAAACGGAATCCAGGTGTACTTTGAACGCTCCTGATTCTCTGGGGAATTTCCCTATTTAAAAATGTTTGCCTGAAAACTATTCCGTGGCTTCATCCAGAACGGCGATACCTGCAGGTAAAAGTTTCAGCACACCTAGAAGTCTGAGTAATTGTCTTGGCATTCTGACGGACACGGACGAGACAGAAGTTTAGATCTGGTCTGGAGCTGGATAATTAAAAGTAAACAAAATGAAGAACCCCTTCCTGATGGCACATTAATGCTACAGGAAACCGGCCCAATCAGCCTGCGCCGTAGTTGCAATTGACACTCCAGCGGTGAGTTGGCAAAGCAGATGGCTAATTTGCATAACCATGATGATCTGCGCCAGATGCAGATAAAAAAAAATAATAATAATTAAACTAAACCAATAATGATTTTTAAAACTATTTTCTGGTTTTTAAGGGGGTAGGCGCTGTCTGTATAGAAACGTGATTCGTTTAGATATTCATCTCCATAAGTGGAGCTGACACCACATTTATTGATAATCAGTTACCAAAAAAAAAAGAGAAAAGGTCTAATAGAAAGCAACAGAATGTTGCAATATTTCAGTTTCAGTCTGCAAGAGGGTGTTGACACAAGTTATTTAGAGCAGAATTTTTTAGGTTGTTTTTCAGTTTTGCAAATGACTAATAGAATAATATAATTTATTTGTAATTGCTATAAGAAAAAGGACAATACAATAATTAAAAACAGAAATTCTGTTACCAAGTAGAACCTTTCACAGGAAACATTTCCTTGGCAACTCTAAGAAGACAAAAGCAATCAAACACAGCTGTGCTGTGAGTCCACAGGTGCTGCCCAGTAAGAACTGATCTCGGGCTTTTCTACCACAGCAACTCTAGTTTGGTTGTCCTGCCTGTTAGTCCGCGGGCTATACTGACCTGCAAATTCAGTGCTTGTCGTTGTCCTTCAGACTGATACTCCTCTGAAATATAAATATTTCACAGGAATAATTAACGAGCATAAGAAACCACTTGACCATGACTTGAATAACTAGCTTGCCAACCCTACTAACAATAATACCAAAAAAAAAACAATATGAGAGATATTTAGAGAGCATGGACAGTACTAAACATTACAAATATGTGGTGCTTATAAATTATGGATGCATTGCTAATTTAACACCAGTACTACTACTAAGCATTATCTCAGCATCTTGACCAGCAAAAATGCTATTTCTTTAAAAGCATGTTTTTAATGCTACCTAAAGCGAGTTCTCTTCCTGTTTCTTTTCCTCTGCAGCATGGGCTAAAAAAGATGAGACTGACAGCAGGCTGTTGCTTGAATGAACATGGCTGCACCTTTTATTCCCATTCCATTAACTCTGTAGAGAAGTAGCCGGGAACACATACCATGCTTTGTTTTGTTTGTGTGTGTGTGCGTGTTTCTTGTGTGTTTTCAAAAACACAACATTTTCTCATCTGCCCTCAGCTTGACCAACAGAGAAAGAGAATGTGGCTCAGATACAATGAACTGACAGGTTGCACAAGCTCAAAACGTAATTTCATGCACGTCTCCTAAAAACGAAATGGATACCTGTCCAACGCTGTAATTAATTCCCGTGTATTTGCATGTTTTGATATTCAGGTGTGAAATAGAAATATCGCAGAACTTAGCTTTATCCAAACCATTGAACAGTGGAATTTGACAAACCTTAATCAACGCCACAGGTATTCGTTTCAATTGAGAGCATTCAGAGCCCTTAATCAATCTAGCGTGGACTCTGACAATGTATCTTATCCACATCAAACCGGAGCAATGATTTCCCAACCGCAGTATAAATGGCTGTCTGGAGTGCTCCAATCAAATTTGCCTTTCTAATACAGGGGATACATGTGTCACTTTTCAGATGGCTTAATCCGAAAGCACAGCGCATTTGGATGCCGTGCAGGAACACGCAGCAGCTCTGTGATGGCCTGCGGGGTTTTGGACTCCTCAGACACCTGGATTATCCAGTACCGTGCTATCTCACCTTCCTTTGTTTAACATCATATTTGGCGTTTGTGTGGGTAGCAAGCATGTAAATTCAGACTCGGCCAACCTGAATTATTTCCCTTGGCTCGTGAAGCCTGTAAAGGGCGTAGCAGTTTTTTCAGGCTTGATATGTTAATACATTTCATTTTTTCAGCTTTTTGCCAGTTGCAGTGTTTTGTTTTGTATTGGCCTACCATGTAGGGGATTGGCCTATCACATCCCCTGGAACTCCACCTCTCTGTATGTAAACCAATCGCTGATGCCACACTGCTGCCCCAGAAACTCTGTACTGTCTCCAGCCAGAAGGTCAGCCTTAGAAAGCTGATCCTTTATAAGCTTTACACGTTGCGTTCATTCACGTGCGTGTTGATTTTTTATTTTGTTATGGGGGAAGCCATATTGTCATTGTTTAGTGTGGAGCTGTTTTTGGTTTGACTGTGGTCCTATATAGCTATAAGAACTATTTAAAGCAGTGACATTTTGGTGGTAAATGGCTGGGACAGGCATCAGCTGGTCCAGGTATGAGTGAGAAAAAACAGCTTGCTGCCATTTGGGAGTGCTGTACACCAAGGGTTTTTAGCCGCATGCTGCTGTGAATAAACATTCAATTCAGTTGAACTGAGGAACAAGGAATACTGATTAGGTTTCTATGCAAATCCTTGCCACTATATTAAGTATACTAAAAGTGAATAATAGGAGCAATCATTCAACTATCTCCAATTTAATGTTGAGCAATTCCCCGCACTAGACAAAAGATGTTGATAGATCATTTGGAGCTGGTATAAGGTTGAGTTACATAGCATCTGGTCTCATTTGTTTAAATGTATTTCTTGGGTGAAAAGATAATGATAAAAACTACACTAATACTAAAAACTACTAATAATGATAAAAACACAAACAAAAAACTGAATAAGTACCCATGGAAATGATTACATCATGATCATACTTTCAGGGTTTTCAAGGGGGGGCAACATTTAAACATTGTGCTTGAGGCAAAGAAGAGACATCTAGAGAAGTTCTAACAGATGAAAAACAGCTGGCAACCCGGCAGTAATGAATCCTTCTGTACATCAGACACTGGTGCTGGGCCAAAGCACCACTCGGACTGATAGGAAATAACGCTTTAGCACACTGAATACAGAAGTCTGATGGGCTGACACCCAAAAGTTATTGAATCCTCGTAATGTAATTGAATAGAGATAAAATAAAAGAAGACATTCAGGAGACATTCAGATTTGGTTGTGGTGAGTTGGTTGTGTTTGGCAAAAATATAACTTATATTTGTTTAGCGGATACCTTTAGTAAAACTCTGTACAGACCACTACTCCATTTACCAAAATGTAGGAACAAAACCTGTAATTAAATTCAGTAAAAAAGTGTTTAAGTCTTATGCGTTCATGTCTCACTAGAAATGATACATATTAAGCTGGTTCTCGGCTAGAGATTATTTTATGAAGAGTGGGAAGATATATCTCTTTAATTTTGATTCATAGGTAGGTGTGTGAGTTACCAGTACTTCACGACTCATTGGTCCCAGTTCTCCTGGGGATACATACACTTTCCAGAAATATATATGTAAATCCTCCCGAATAACATCCCTTCTTGAAACAACCCATGGAATAGGAAGACATGAAAGCATATGAAAGGGAGAGTCTCTCTGTTTGCTTTCTTCCCCAGACCTCAATAATAATGCTGCCTTGGAAATCTTTCAGATATTTTCCTCTACCTCCTCCCACACAGACACTGCCTACTTTGAAACCACGGTAGAGAATAAAAAGGATGTCTCTCCACCCCCCGCATTTTATTTCTTTGCCCTTGCTAAAGCTGTTTAGTTTGAGCAGAAAATGTTCTACCAATTGACAGACCTCCTCTGTCTTTGTTCCGTGTTAATTAAGAACGCTGACATTTCAGGACAGGCATGTCAATCTGATTGTGCTGTGGGCATGCAATGCCTTTGTAGAACCTTTTAGGATATTTGTCCTACTCCACTGAATATGAAAAAAATATTGAAAAATGTAATGAAAAATGGTCGGAAACTTTAGCCTCTCTTTGTGCATTGCAGAACACCACCAAACTGAATAAACGTTTTCTTTGATATTCTGTTTGCGAAGGCACAAGGTTCTGAAGAAACTTCCAGAAGAAGAACAGTTTCAGAATGCGACATTTTTCCAGGATGACCATGTAGGTCTTTGCCACCCGTTTTTGCAGTTAGAGAAGCTATTCAAGTGCCCCATCTCAGGGATATAATGGCAGAACTTTGAAACATAAGGTTCAACTCCAGCTTAGACACCATGCTACACCGCTGCCCAAACATCATACATTTGCATGTTTGCATAACATGTCTGGTAATAATATAAGGTCTGTATAATACTGTGCATGTTCTACAGACACAAACTACTACTATGAACAGATGATTTTTATAGCCATGTTCTTTTCTTCGCAATGTCGCTGCAAGCAACAGGAGATGAGGCTAGTAGGTACATATGTCATGTCACTAATGGATAGACTTTCAATGCTGGCATACCCTCTCTTCAAACAGAATAACACTTTCTGTCCTTCATAGGTTGGAGTTACAGGTCCTTTAATGTGTTGTTTTCTTTCAAATGGCTTTAGTATCTGAAATGTTCTCCACATTATCGAACAAAAGTGAAGCTGAACTTTTTAGGTTGGACAGACTGCCAAAAACCCAACGGGGCCATGGTTGAGCTGCTTCATTTCGGTGGCATTGCAATGTGAGGTAAAGCCGTCCGCTCATTTTTTTAGTGAGTTATATTTTACTGCATGTGATTATGTTTGAACTGAAGTAGAGTTGGCTCACAATTTGAAACCCCACAGGACATGCCGGTTTGGCATCAGTGACAAAAATGGGAGAGTTCTCCTTGACATGCCGGAATAATTTCTATGAAATAAAATGAAATATCGTTCTATGAAGACATGAAAGAGCCAATATGGGAGCCATTTGGATGAAGTTTAACAGAGGCAGGGAAATGAATCACTCTGGGAGACACAAAAGGAAAGCGTTTTCTGTGGCGCGATTTCTCCCGTTATACAACAATGCAGAACAGACCGGTATGGGATTCCAACAGGCTGAAGTTACCAAACCGCTGGTCTGGGACCAGTTGATCTCTCTATATGAATGAGCTGATGCACAACAAAAGCCAGAGTCAGCACTTAATAAACGCTGGTTGAAAACCATAATAAGTGAAGTCTCCGTGCTATGATGGTGATCCTAAATTCCGACTGGGATTCGTCCAGCAGCTGTCAGACATTCCAATGATTAAAACTGCAGAACAACTGGAAAACAGGGAAAAAAAATCAGCACATAAACAGTCTGTCTGGCTGTCTTTTTGTCTGAATAAGAAAAGGAATAGTCAACCTGGATAGCACAGGGATTTACTATGCTGAAAAAATTACAGGTGACCATGCAAAGGAGTTCATTACTCAGAATTCTGAAATACTTTTTAAAGCCTGCCTGAACAGCATTGGCCTTGCAGAAAGCCTTGGTAATGAACTATGCAGAGCGCAATCAACCATATTGGTAAAGTGAGCTTCCCAGCCACGAAATTAATAGGATCCAGGTGGACCTTATTATTATTTTAAGCTCATAATGCATGCTTTAAACTGGTCTCCTATGACAATGAGCAACAAAAAAAAAACTAGGGGAAAATCATGAGAATATTTTTTTAAATCTATTGCTTTAATGACTATTTAATAAAGCAGCTCTGTCGTTTTATTTTTTCTTTATTTTAGAAAAAAATTGTCTGGAGTATAGATAACGCAAATAACAACAAAATCAAGTCAACAACATAAAGTAAATCCAATAATGGTAATAATTATAATAATGACATTAATTTTAATGTCAGTCAGAATCTTTATGGGTTGCTTTGGTTAATTAATAGGAAAAACTAAAAACTAAATCAAAATTTGAACTTTTTACATCTGGCACGACCATGTATACTTTCATTTAATTTTATACCGTAGTATCAATTAATTTTACATGAGTGTTCGGGACAGCCAAACTACCAATATGATCAATCTGGCAGTTGTTTAGAGCAGCAGAGACTAAGTCATTTATGATATGGTTTCTTCTTTCAAATACACATCACATATTGGATGGTCTCTAATTCGGAGTCCAAGTCTGAAAAGCTTAAATCCTGTTGTGTTTGTCTGAGTTCTTATTTAAAAATAAATAAATAAAAATGCAGATAGCCCAGTTAAAACACTTCCATGTCAATTCACCTGAAACTTTCCTCAGGGATCGAAGGCATCACCCTGAACACTCAGACCGAGCCTTGCCATAATAGCTGATAAAACATAGAAACCAGAAGGAAATGATCAATAGTGGGTGGCTCTGTAAAAAACACCTAAGTTATAAAGCTCAGTCCTGTTTCCCTGGTTGACCTAGAGTCACACAATGTGGTGTACTGGTCCTCCCTTCTAATATGGAACAAATTTGCCTTAGGGACCCACAACTTCCACCATGATGGATTTTCCACAATCAAGGATTTTTGGAAAGCCCTCAAAAAATCTTCTTCTCATGAACCACAAGTGAAATTGGCTACATATGCCCTTTGCACATGTCTGTAATGACTTTGAGAAAAGTTAAGAAAATTGTCAAAAAAAAAAAAAAAATATATACCACAATACACGCAAATCACAATTTGGATAAAATTTCATACAGCCTATTTATAACACTTATAATCCCGGGTCAGTTTTATCAATTCACCTGAAACTTGTCACGAAGATCGAATACATCACCCTGAAAATCTGTACTGAGCCAAACCAGAACTAAATAATTAATTTCACCCATTTTGATAATGCTTTAAAATTTGTGTTCTCGTGAAATGCAACTTTAAGTTTAACACAAGATTTGGCTTGTCGACACTAACCATCATCAATCCCAACATTACTTGCCAAGTAGTATTCATTCACTTGTTTTACCTAAAACTTGGCATCACCCTATGGGGACCTATACAGGGCCGGGCAATGTTTGCATCGTACGAAAATGTGAACATTGCCTCATTGCTGCTCATAATGCTTGCAGCTCCAGTATATTTATATTTGCAATTTATGGCCTGTTTATCTCATCTCTACTTCACAATGACCTGGAAAGCTTTTGGAATTTAGGTTGTGGTTGTGTTACAGCCGCAAATATTTGGAAAGCTGATGTCTGGTCTCATATAATAGATTGGATGACAAAGTTTCTTAGCAGACACTGTCTTGCGTTCTTGTTGTTTTACGCACTGTATTTTTTTAACCTTCCCATGCAGTCTACCACAATGGACTGCAGTATAGACTGAGTGGTGAAGCTGGGGAAATTACAATGTGGCTTTCTGAATACAAAAGAGAACAATATATCTTTTATATAGAGTCCTGAGACGGGTAAATACCTGGTGACCAGCCTTTGCAGTCTATACCAGTCTATATCATTGTACTGGTGCGGTTGTACAGGTTACACGTTCTAGGGAAGGTCTCCCCCGGGAGATCCTCCGTGGAGGATATGCAAACCCTTTCTGTAGCTGTGACTTACTAAAAGTCACCTAGAAATGACACATCATCCTCATTCTCAGTCCCCCCCAGGGGCCAAATTCAAAAACCTTGCCCTGGGAAAGGATCTTCCATGCGGGTGGATTTCACAAACAAAGAAAAGTTCACACTGACCACCCATATCGAATCATCAAGCAGAGCATCTCTCTCCATTCTTTATGTTCTGACAATGCAGATCTATTCCCAGCGTGTTTGTTTACCCATAGTCATCCAAAAAACCCTTTCACATCCCAATTGAACTAACTATCAACCCCCCTAATGATATGTTAACCAGCCTGGGCCATCATCCCTAACATGAATTATGCACTAACACAGTTCTAGTTCAGAGTCTGTAACCGAGTACTTCCTTGTTGTGCCGCTGAAATTCTGCTTCTGATCGCTTGTTGTTAATTATGTTGTTAATGTTATGGTGGAATGCAGCTTCTTGGATTGTTGCAGCGAGCTTCTGCACGTGCCGTGCAATTTAACCTTGGACTTCAGTAAATGCATAGTAAACAGGACCCACATTCGTTCACTCATTCAGATCTGATGCAAAACTGCCTTTTCGAATGTTACACAGTGTTTAGTCATAAAGTTAAATGATCAAAAGATAAGTTTTTAGTTGTTTTTAAAAAAATTCGGAATCTGCAAATGTTTCAACATTTTATCCACAATTTGGGATAGCCAGTTGTGCTAATACATCTCTGACTTAACTATGAATCCTGCCACCACACATGGGGAGGATGAGGAAGTTGAACGATTTGTCTCATCCGATCCAATCACCTTTGAGCCACCCATAATTTAGCACACTGGAGGCCACAGAGTCCACATGAGAGGTTTGACATCCATACGAGGAGAGGCAGCGGCAGCCTGTGTGCATCCGGTAAGCCAGCAGCAAACACTGGTTAGCGACAAGCAGAGAGAGGCCCGGCCCATTCAGTTCCATTCACTGCCAAGTGTGTGTGCAGCTATGCCAATCATCGGGTAAAAAATCATGAAATCATCAGGATTGTAACCTGCAAAGTCAAGCATTCCTGGCTATAGTAAAATAATATTTTTACAGTTTGTACTGGGACCAAGTTCACTATAAATAACTAAATATGAAAACCCATTTGCAGTTTTAAAGGAAATATTTTTTAATGGGTGAGTGGGTGACCGCTCTGGGTCTTCTGGCAAAAGTGTGATGTTAGAGCACTGTCTTTTTTGCGTCTCACTATCCTATTTTAAATTCAGTGGATAAACTCAAAGGAAAACTCAGGCCTGTGTATTACTAGCCCGTCCCTTTCGTTCAGCATATTAACTCATTGTTGAGTGATTTTTAACAGAGCAAGCAAGCCTAAGATTTAACACTTCCTCAATGCTATGTCATCCACTTTCATTAATTTAGCATTAGCATCTACGTCATTAACTGATGTTGATTTAATTAGAGTTCTGTGTCATGTCTGCATGTTACTTTTGCCTTGAATTAGTACTCCTTTCCTCAGGTTTTTGCTGTTCGAAGCCTTATGACCTATTGTTTCACGCTACATTAAACTCCTGATATGTATATACAGATTACATTTTCAGTTGTTAGTGCTAATGAAAGGGATTAGGAATGTTGGTTTATTTAGCTAATACAGCACTGTCCATATACTGTTGAGAGACAATATAAGAGAAAATATCCTTTGGCTCTCGTTTCTCCTCATGCATATTTATCAGTAGAGAGAACCACAATAACTCCTTTGATTGCGAGACCAAGGCTTCAAATCAAAGTGAAGACTGAGTCGACTCGGGGTGGGGTCTGTGTGTGTGCACGCGCGCGCGCACGTGTGTGCGTGGGCTCTATCTGAATTTGCTCTTGTTTCACAGTGCGTGATGAATGAATTTCACAAGGTAAAGTCACAGCAATGCTATTCAAATACTTTGACATACAGTATGTGCAATACAGCGGGGTCATTACTTCAGGAACATTATTTCAGGTATTCATTTAGTATTGAATCTGAGTCAGTGGCATAATAAAGGAAGGCACCGGATATTTAACAAATAATAGAAACAAATGGCAAATAGTTACATAAACATGAACAATGCCCTGATAATATCAATATTTTGCACAGTTAATAAGGACTGGTGTTAATGATGAGAGTGAGAGCATTTGCAGGGTTCTCCATGAGTGTAATTAAAAACTGTGTTGCTTTACGACACGGTGGTTGATTAGCTCATTGCCACACTGTTCATTCAATAATGGTCCCCCTTCTATGAACACATCAATTTTGGTCAGGCCTTACAGAAGCCACAGCTGATTATAAATTAAGCATTGCATTGCTCCACGTTTAAAACTCACTCATTAGGTAGAAACTAATGGAACTAAATGGGGGAAAACACAATAAATAAATAAATCTGGAGAAACAGACTTCTCTGTCAATGCAAAGTTGTATAGCACCACAATTTAGCAGCTTTCCATGAGCCCAATGATCTCATAGAAAGTAAAAAAAAAAGAAATACAAAATAAAGGCTTGCTTGGATAATCGGATAAAATTGTCATCTGGTGAATATAACGTTGGCCAATTAGCTGCCTTAACTTGTGAATGAGCTCTCTTTAGCCAAGCCCAATACAGCCGATAGGTTAAAAGGAAAGTTCTCTGCAAGAGTCTGCAACTACAATGGCCTGAACCCTTCCATTTCCTCTACATAAGGTATATTCAAGAATAATGATAAGCTTTCACAGTCGGAAGAGAGGAACCTTTGTTCTTATTATTAGAATTTGCTCTTCAAACTCGCATAAAAGGTTTGCAGTTTAAAACAGATAGACCGACTTTTGCACAGCGTCTGTTGGCAATGGATTTCCTACTTCCTACTAATCTGAAAGGGTCAAACAAAATTTTTGTCTTTAGGGAAGCGTAGGGTGTATTACATGGAATCCCACTGGGGGCGCAGCGACAGACATGCCTACTTAACTTTGATCAAATCCGAATGCCCCCAGAAGCGCCCTGGTTCCGACGGCTGGCAATGGATGCTTCCTGTTTCCTGTCAAGAGCACATTCATTATTCTGCTCTCAGTCCTCAGCTTCACATAGCAGGGCTTGTTCCTGCTTCAGAGCGACTGATCTTAACAAAGAGTGCCGTCTTAATGAAGAGCATGTCTCATTCCTTGTGTCAGCTGTCTGTGTGAAATTGCAACAGAAACTGTGTGGACGTATGGTTTCTTTAAATGATTGGATGGAGCTAATGTCATGTGACAGGCACACAACAGAAAAAAAAAACGTCTTTGGGCGCTCTTGTTGAAAGTACCTCACAATGAATAATCCTTTAAAAACCACAACCTCCCCTTCATGCTTCTCCGTGCTTTATTGCTCCTGGAGCACAATAGAAACCTATCAGCCCAGGAACCCGTTCTCTCAGCAAGGTCCACAATCTCCTAACACATGGATGAAGTCATTCAACAAAATCCTATATATTTCCTGACAGGCTTATGGGATCTAAATTTTATTGCCCCCATTTCCCCCCCCAATTCATTTCCTTTTACTTAGCACTTGGGACCCTTTGTGAACCAGCCATGATCTGTAAACGGTGATTTAATAAGGCCCGCTGTGCTGGGATTGATAAAGATATTGAATGATTGATCAATTTCATTGTAGAAGCAGATAAATTTCAAACTAGAAAAAAAAAAAGCCATCATTACTTTAATCACAAAGGAACCCCATTTTATGCGTGCATTTTGGAAGAATTCCTCAGCGAGGGTTGCACGTTTCAGCTTTTGCAGCTCTCGTTAGGGAGATTGATGTATGGCCCAACAACGTGGCCCTTAAACAGGCCCACAGAGAGATAAGTGATGGGATGCAGTGTCCTAAAGATGGCAGCATAAACAAGTTATTAGCGGACAGGCACTGGGAGGAAAACAGAAGAATGCCTGGCCACACAAAGCGTGGGTTATGAGGAAGCAGGGGATACAAAAGGCATGTAGCCATGTAGTGAAAGGCTTGCTGGGCAGAGGTAAAGTGTTTTCTGGAAAATTAGCTGATCAAATTATACAAACACCTCAGGGCGCTGGGGGTATTAGAGCCGCCCTGCGGTGCAGGTGCTGACCACAGGCCCGCGGCGGGGTAGAAGTAGAGGCCTGGGACCTTGGCTGGATCATTCCCCTGTCGCACACCACCTGCTGGCAACGCAGCCTCCCCCACCCCCCCACAGATATGGTTTCATCATCCGGTTACAGGGAACAGCCAGCCGAAAACTTATATCCCTCTGTGTGACATCAGCGCGGTTCTTATGACCCATCCGAATTGCCAGTCGTGGGGTTCCAAATAAATTCCTTACTTCTTGAACTTTTGGGAAAATATAGATGGGCGACATTTAAATAATTCACAAACCATGTATTCTGTGCATTTCCACAACCTTGCCTTGCTGAAAATTTATGGTTTGATTGAGTGGGATTGAATGAAAATAAAACAATATGTAGCATTTGCATTCGATTACAGGCTTGCTTCATTAGACGTTAATTACACAGGCGAGAAAGAAAAACAACTGCTTCTGTACACACTCCGGGCCGGTGATATGAAAGTGCAGGTATTTAGATGCATTTAAACATGAACTGTCCATGCAATCAATCTTTATAAAATAAAGGGTGACTAGAATGATGCATTTAAACGTGAACTGTCCATGCAATCACTCTTTATTAATTAAAGGGTGACTAGAATGATGCATTTAAACGTGAACTGTCCATGCAATCACTCTTTATAAAATAAAGGGTGACTGGAATGATGCATTTAAACGTGAACTGTCCATGCAATCACTCTTTATAAAATAAAGGGTGACTAGAATGATACATTTAAACATGAACTGTCCATGCAATCAATCTTTATAAAATAAAGGGTGACTGGAATGATGGAAGTTTTTTTAGTTTTTTTAGTTTTCTCAGGTGGACGGTGAACATCATTCCGCTTCTTATCATGTGCTGTGTTGACCATTCATTTTTACCAGAACATGTCTCTCAAGGACAAAATTCATATATGAGAGGGATAGTATTAAAGTTGATAGGAAATGGTTATCACATTGCTTACCTCTCATCCTTTAATTTAATGGCTTTGAGATGTGATGGGGGGATATTGGAATGCAAGGAATGTATAAGGACGATAAGGAATGTAAAAACTCCCTTTACACCTTTTATCATGATCAAACGTTTTAGCGACTCTGAAACACCTCTGAGAGATGCAGTGGAGAGAAATTGTTCCCCAGGCCTCATGCAATTTTACCAATCGTGATCTTTACCTTGTTCTTAAAAAATAAAGATCCCTAACCCTAACCCTAAAGTCTCCTTGCCTACTCTCTAAGCCCCCCATGTATAGTTGGTTCACACCTGATCATAAAGTAGGCGTTTTAGTTTGTATAATTTCATATCAATACTCAACAATGACTGAATCACAACACAAAATGTACCACCTGTTCTTACCTGGGTAAAGTTTTGGATATTGTGGTTAGTTATGAGAACAGGCAAAAAACTGATATTACAATGAAGAGCTGCCAAAACGTTAGGTTTGGTTAGGTTAGGTAAAATAAAATAAAAATGCAATAGCAGTTAACTACACAGTCGAATGAGTTGGCAAGTGGTGCTTAGAAATGGGCTTACAGAAAGGACCACAATAACTGTATTAATATCAATAATAAACATGTGAAGAAGAAGACGAGGTAGAACCATAAATAAACAAACAAACACATGAATAATTAAAGGAAACCACAAATGTCATTTGTCTCAGATATACATTAAAATCCATCTTCTAATCTTAAGGGACTAATTGGAGACTTAGGGTGGGAAGATGCTAAATTGTAGACATAAATTTATTTTCCAGGGCCTATGCTTACATTTTTATGTTACAAATACAAAGGCCGTAAATGTTGTACATCATACTGACCTTCATTGCCGAATGAACTTTAGAAAAATTGTACCTGTTCAATGGGTTTTGCAATCATTTATTCAGTGGCCATGAAAAATGTAAAACATTATTGCGACGCAGTCTCCTTGAATCATCCAAGAAGGTTCTTTAAACAATTAGCCTTTTACACAAATAATTTTGAGCGTTTCTGCCCATCAAACTGTGCTTTGAGGATTTAGCTGTCTTTGTCAACTTTAAGAT
>JAOVYW010001363.1:0-16346 GCA_025775045.1 Hiodon tergisus | reverse complement strand
ATACACACATTTTAAAAATTGAAGAATTATTTCTTACTATTAGTCTTACTTCTACCGTTACAACCATCTCTATCACCATCACCGCTACAGGTTGGCTACTGCTATTACCTCTAATAATTCATATGAATCGTTTTTTACCAGGAAGCATCATTATTCACAAAGCATTTAACAAACTTCAACAAGGATGTCAGGGAGTAATCTACAAAACTAAAACTACAACTGCGATACACATTTTTTGAACACTGTTTTTAATTTTTTCTATATCCAGTTTTACATTTTTTTAAATTTTATACAGAAATCAGATTTGATATGACAAAATTTCTGTATTCTACTTATTCAGTTCTAATGCACGGAATTTAAACTACTAAAGATATGCGAAGTAGATATGTGTCACCTATTTGTCAGATATCTTTAAGATGCTACAACTGCTGGTCGAACTGCTTTTGTTAATATGGGCAAAATTATTTTAAAGGACATTATTTGTGCAGCAGTTTATATATAAAAATAATATAACGTTATTACAGATTAACTATTATCTTTGTCGTAGCCGACGATGTCTAATACGCTGTTTCATCAATTGGATTTATTGGTAATGAATAAACACTGGATTTAACTGTTGACATTTTTAGGAATGCTTCGAAGTTTGAATATTTCGTATGATAGCCATATGGAAATTTCTTATTTTTCAACTGCTCCTTTTCTAAACGTGAAGACAATGAAGATTTGAAAATGCATTCGCTAATTCCTCTAATTATTTCTCGAGCCAAACCGCCGCTGCAAACCGCACCATTTAGATTTCAAATCTATCACTTTATCAGCTCATCTGCAAAGGTAAAACCTCATTAAACACATACTCGAAGAAATAATTATGCCAACCAATTCACCAGAGGTAAGCAACATTTTACGAGAAAGAAATTAAGCTTAATCAAATTTGCTAGTTAGGTATTCCTTGTGAATACATATGGCGGGCAAGTGGGGGCTTTTGCTACTCAGAGGTAGCCTTGGATTTTGTATGCTGCACAGATCCAGAACCCCCTCTATCTGTCTATTCACTAATTCATTAATGGTATATATATAAGACACTGCAAATCTCTCTAAATAATGAAACCAATACTTTGTCCACCTACCAATTAATGTCATTTTTTGAAATGCAAGCTATGCACTGATTTTTATTTACCTGGATGATAAGGTTACAGTTCCCCCAGCACCACACACAAGGATAGAATGCAGAACTCCTCCAACCCACCCACCTTCGAGTCATTTAACACATTTAAAAGCCACGCAGCCTGTACAAGGGGTTTGTGTTAGACTGGAGGAGAGACACATCCCTCACCAACAGCACCACAAAGCTACAATTGGACGGCTTCCAGGGAAATCCTAATAGAAGTGTCAGCGCTTAGGGAATCCTGGTCATGTGATTAAAACCTGCGGACTGTGTCATGCCTTTTCATATATTGCATTCCTGAAATTCTTATGAAACAATATTGTTCTTAAAAAAGAAATCAGAAAAAATAACTTTTCTGTAGTTATTAGTAAAAGATTTGACACTGCCTTTAATTAAAAAAAAAGCTATTTAATTAGGAATACATTTGTCATGGTGTTTGCTTTTCTTGAGATGCTCGTAATTGTAGGCTAAATGATTTACTGAGAAAAAGTGACTGTTCAGTCAAACATTTCATAGTACAGCCTGCGTGATGAGCTGAACCCTTCAGCTGATATTTTCCACACCTTAATGTCAGCCTGCGGCTTGCAGAAAGGGGAAACATTTTCAATTTGAAGAGGAATCACACTGCGCATGTGTATAAAACCATACTGTCAGATTTTTCATTCCACCATAAGTACCTTTCAGAATCAGATAATTAATGTATAATTGACATTACGTAATACGCAACATCATAATAAAAAAGCAGGCTAGCTATGGCAGTGTCTTTAGACAGTCATCCCCACAGTTCTGTCTCACACGTCACATACACATTTTTATTCCCAGCTTGCACACACAGGATCTTCTGTTGCCAAAATATAGACAACTGCAGAGAATCCCAACTGCATCACAGCCACTCTCTTGGAAATGTATTGTAAAATGTCTTCTGCTACAGCATCAGCAGTCTCAGGAAAATTTGTCCTGAATTTAGATCAAGAACAGGTCATAGCTTCTGCAGACCATGGTACATATTATATTATAAAAATTGTAAAGGGAAGATGCTTTCAAATGCAGTGAAATGAAAAGTTTCTAAATATAAAATTATAAAGGGCAGTAAACAATAATAATAATAATAATAATAATAAAATAAAAAATCAATCATGACCACCCTTGCCTTTAAAACAACCTTAATTATTTTAGGTACACTGTTGTGCAGTTTTATAAAAAAAATCGTCTGGTAGATTGTTCCAAGCATCTTGGAGAACTTTCCACAGTTCTTCCACAGACTTTTGGCTGTCTCGCTGACTTCTGTCTGTCCAGGTAATCCCAGACAGCCTCAATGAAGTTGAGATCAGCGCTTTGCAGAAGCCATACCATCTGTTGCAGAACTCCTTGTTCTTCTTTTGGGGGAAAAAACCCCAAAAGTCTTATCTATTTGCTTAGTTATTACTCAATTCTCAATTACTCAATTCCAGAGCAGACTTCACTCATTACTTCACCTGGGTATTTCCTGAAACGGTTAAGTACTTTTCTCAAGAATATGACAGCACTGTGCCTTTTGGGAAATTAAACCTGTGAACCACTGTTTACATACCCAACCACGTAGCAATCGTAAGGAAACTCCTTTGGTTGATGAGTAATCTGGCGACCATGTTCTTCCCAGGAGCATGTGCTGTGGCCTGCATTTGCATCTAAATCCAATAAAAGAGCATTGATCTCGTAGAAGCCCCAACGTTGCCTGTATGAACTAAAGAGAAAAAACAGAGTACAAGCACAGAGCCCTGAAAGGCTTAACAGAGAGAAAATCTCATTTTACTTTCAATTTGCAGATAGATATAAAACTGCATTGGCAATTTAATGACTGACCAAATTAGAGTATAATTTGAATGGTTCTAGAACTTTTTTCTCGAACTTATGACTGGGAGTGATAACAGGTTTGACAAATTATGTTTGATTGTCTATTGCTGATGAAATTATCAGGAGAGAACACTAAACATTTAAGTGCTCATTACTCCTCAGCCTTCGCCACCAATCCACCTGATCTCATATTTGTGTGGTGAAGTCTCCATAAATAAGCAATTTGTATGCTGGCATTTGGTGGCTAAGCATTTCATCTTGTTAGTACTTACCTGGCCACTACTCTCAAGCATGAAACACAATCAAGTGAAGCCACATATTTTAACGGATGCATATGTTGAGTCCTGTCTTGTTTGCTGAGAGGCGGCTTCGAGCAGTAGCAGTGGCATTCATCCCACTCGAACCTCAGGCCGTGCAATGAATAGCTTTTGAAGATGAACGAGCAGAAGGGAACGGCATCTGGCGTGACAGAGAGGCAGGGGGTAAAAGCAAATGCTTAGCGCTGTTTGAAACCGACGTCCTAATCAGAGAGGGGGGCGCGTGTTGAAACATGATAGAAATGGAAAAAGTGCAACCTTTATTTTTGAATGCGAGGGCACATGTGCTGGCCGTTTCTTGGTAAAGGTAACTGTGCTTCCGGGGGACTGGATGCTTTTAGAGGGCTCATTTCCGCTGTTATGTACTTAGGAAATCAAATACAGGGTTTCCTCTCCTGCTGAGACTGGATGCAGGTGCACAACAAAAAATATTAATACTTTTTAACAGCACGACTTTCTTGCCAATTGTCACTTCATTCTTTTTCTGAAAGTTAGAGCACGTGACATTCATTTTCAATAGATTGTATTGAAAACAATCTTTGAGGGGCGTTGTGGTATATTAGAGTAATGATAACGACAGTGTCTTGCTGGTTCAAAGTGTGAAAGGCAAAGCTTAACTAAAGGATAACTTTATATTGAGAGATCTGTTGTGTGGCCTGGAGTTAAGGCTGATTGGTCTAAGATATCCCAGATTAAGGGGTTCCCAGGTCTGCTCTTGGAGTAATCCCCTATGCAATAGTATCCCCATCAACCTTAACACTGTGGGGGGAAAATAGGACTGGAACCATATTTAAAATGTGGAAACCTGCTGATCGCACTTTACATTTGGTCCCAGCTCAATTAGAATAATTATTCGTTGACTGAAGTTCTTAAATGCTCATCTGAATTAAAGGGATTGGAAAACGCCTGTCTTAGACTATATTTGCTGGGTTTGATATGCTGATGTTGTCAGGTCTCAGAGGGACAGAGGAATAGGCTTAAAAGACAGCGTGTGTTTTCTGTGATGCTTTTTTCCGCCGACTGTATAACCATCTGTTGTCCTCGATCTTGTTCATTCCCTCTCCCTGAGGTCTTAGGATTAAGGGAAGGAAGAAATTTGAAAAGTGTGCTGAGTGTGGTGGATTTCATCATCACAGGGCGTGTGGAGATTTAAGTGCATAATATATACGTTGGAGTAATGGCTTTTGGAGACAGTCAGACTAAGGTCTACATTAACACTCTGTATTTCAATGTAAAAAAAATGTTTTAGAGTAGCTGTTTTCTGCAATTTACAGGTCTGCATTCATTCAACAGTTATTGCTCTATATCGATCCCCGTGGCTGCTAGCTAGCTTTGTATGAACAGACAGTATATTGCTTTATGATCAAAATAATTACTCCACCCATAGTGTTTCTACATCACAGTTCGGTATCTGTTATTATTTCACATTAACATTTTGTATAGGTAAAATGAATAAAATTCAGCACCACACCCTTAACCCTGCTCATATTAACACAGGTCCATCTATTTCTCCTGTCTTGATTTAAAGGGTCTAAAAGCTCTACATGACTATGGATAATTTTAATAATTGTAGACCCATGTCGAAGTTTTATTTTCGGGCAAAATTATAATATGTCCGTAGCTGTGCAGCTAATAAGACATCTCACCACAAATAACATCACTAGTGCACGGCAGTGAAGCTGCTCTTAATGTCATTAATGACCACTATCTAGAAGTGGTGCGACAAGTCTAGGTAACGGCTCCAAAACTCAGATGACAGAAAAACGTACACTCTGAATTCAGGTTATTGGTTTACCTTTCGAAATGAAGAATCCGGTGCCGATTTTAGGTCAAGTATTGACTTTTTTAGTGCAGAGTTTGTTTTCATTGATTGATCCCTTTAATGCCTTGCTTGCAGGAATATCTAAAACTACACCAGCATTTGACAGCTGAAGTCATGACTAGGTCAACCACTCCTGGTGTTCATGCAGTGGAATCCGTCTCTTTACATGCAAGGACTGACCTTTTGCCCATTTACCATATCCTTAAATTCAACTTTCCCCTCACCTGATACTTTCATGTGTCCCCATGAAGTGCCTGCACACAGTGTACAACAGGGCCTTTTGTTCAAAGTTCATCATCCAAAACAAATTGGCAGACAGCAAATTGGGTACACATTTTTGGCCCTTTTTATTTTATTATTACGTTTTATTTTCAATTTGCTTTGTTTTCAGATTGTTTCAATTCATATATCTCGTGTTTTTTGTGATTTGTGTTTCGAACATATTGGAAAGCACTTTGATACAATAAATTGTATCAGTAAAGGCAGCGAAATATAGAAAATGTTAATGTATGGTCTGATTCAGAAAGACTTGCTATACATTTGCAGAATATGCATGACGATGACGGGGCTGGAGCTCAGAAAGAACCACACAACTTCTGTCTTGCCTGAAAGTGGTAAATCAGGCAGCTTAAAATACATTCAACAACCAGTAATAAATTCATATTTTCACGCCAAGTGCCACACTAAGTACAAGGTATTCACTAATCACATGGTGTTACAGCCCAAATGTAATTGCTAGGTATTAGATATTACATGAATATGTGACTATAATACTCAACGAGCATTGTACCCCAGTGCAAGACAACTCAATCTTAAATTGTTTTGTGTATAAATGTACACAAAAGTGTAAATCATATATTTATGAGGGGTCATGATTAAATGTCCCTTGCCAAGTCTGGGTTAAGGTCTAAAACAGATCAGACTGACCCAGCATAAATGCGTTTTCTCCGGCAACGTTTCAACACTTTTCCGTCCTCTGAGCCAGGGGTTTTAAAGGGACCCACCGTTCTCCCCCCCAATGACTACAGGTAATTAAGCGCAATTAACAAGGACGGGCAGAAGATAATGATCTCCAATTGTCTGATCTTTAGACTTTTGCGTACATTTATACACAAAACAACGCATCTGCATTTCCCCCAGCCTCTATTTGTTCATTGCTTATAGTTCACATGGTTGCCATTTAAATGACATACGTGACGTTTATCTTTAGCAGTGTGTTTTGCCCAGTTTTGATGGCTGGGCATTTCTCTGCATGATGAGTCTCTTTAAAAGGAGTTTGAGATAAGAAGAAAAAGCAGATGCTGTTGTGAGCTGCAGCATGCCAGCTATGGGAGGGTTAGACCAAGCACCTGTTGTGGAGTGTAATGTAATGTAATGTAATTTAAGGGGATTTTCAGCGGGTGCTGTATCATAGTGTTTGAATCATTTAGAATGCAGCATGAAACTGTAAACAAGTGCTGTGAAGCTACCTTTAGCCGTAGTGAAGTACACTTTTGGGGCGCCATAGTAAGGTGGGGATATACTGTTTTCTCATAAATATTTAGGAGAGAAAGCTTTTTCATACCTTTTTATAGCTATCTGCCTTTTCTTGTTTCCTGCTTTAGACTAGGGTAGTTGGGAAGCAACCATGCTTGTGATAATAAGGTATTCTAAATCTTGGAACTACCCTTCCTATTGGGGGCTCTTATAAAGAGCACTTTAAAATACTTGCCATGTGTGGAAAAACAGGAGAATCTTTCCTCGTCTCAAGTCTTCTTTTCAGTACAATACACCAAGCATTTTGAACAGAATGCTTCAGAATTGAACATCTGTTGCATCTGAAAGTAAACATATTGCGAGAGTCTTTAGCAAAGAACTGACTCACCGTCTCTAATGACTTTAATTGACTTGGCTTGTTTTAAGTTTCTTTCAGATGGCCGAGCACTTTGCCACACAGCTCTCAATGGCAAAGCATCTGGGCTGTGCTGTTTTCAGTTATGGTGGCAGATGCTTACTTCAAAAGAGACGCTACCTTGCCCTGCCAGACCATTAAGATGAGATAGCTTCAAACCATTTCAAAAGATCATGCAGCATTTTAGAGGTAGAAGATGTTCCAAGGTTATTTGTGATTACCAGTACCTGCTCTTTTTCCTCTCTACAGATCTCATTAATCTCATCCAAGATTGCATAAGAACGATATCCTGTCTACTGTGCCTAGATATTCTCTTTTTGTGTGTGCAAAAGCAACATTTCGAGCTACTATGATAATATTATTTCTAAAGCATCTACTCGATCCCTTTTCTCGAAGAGGACCAGCAACCATTAGCAAACTCTATGCAGTATTTAAACTTAAAAATAATAATAATTCTCTGTGATTAATTTGCTAAGAGAAGCAAAGAATTTTAATGACTCTGTGCATCAAAGCTGACCCAATCGTTTCAAATTCCACAAGCTATTAGTAACCACATGGTTTTTCCTTCCGTGTGTTAATTAGGTACAAAGCGATAGTGAACCCCATGGACATCCAGACCTCCAGCGCAGTGCTGTGGACCTGCTTGAAGGCTGTGTCCATATGGTTCCTCTCCATACTGCTGGCTGTACCCGAGGCCATCTTCTCCCAGGTGGTCCACGTGCAGGACAAAAACGTCACCTTTACCGCCTGCGTGCCATACCCCCTGTCCAATGAGATGCACCCCAAGATCCACTCCATCATGATATTCCTGGTTTACTTCCTTGTCCCCCTGGGCATCATTACTGTCTACTACTATCACATCGCCAAGACGTTGATCAGGAGCGCCCACGACATGCCAGGGGAAATTAGCGAGCACACCAAACGACAGGTAAAATCACGCCACAACCTGCACAATGCTGACATATCTCAAACAATATTTTTTCCTAAAAACGAAAAATGACTCCAAATGCAGTTTGCACAGGATTCTTTGGTATCACCTATTATCAGTGGATATTTTTACTATCGAAAGTACAATTGAAGGTAAATAATCATTTTCAATGTGTATGTGCAATTACATTTCTTATATTGGTTTTATAAAGGCAGATTGTACCAGGTTATATTGGCCTCAATCTAACAAGGAGATCTTTCTGCTGATCTTGAGCAAGTAAATATACAGCAGGAAAGGTACAAGAGGAATAGTCAAGATTCAAATCAGAGTGGTTGAAGTGGGACGGCTCCTTAGAGTCTTTATTCTATGAGATAAATCCCTGTTCCTCCAGAGGTAGTCTTTGCATGGGATGCATATGACCTTTTTTGTGACCTTGTCCTAAATAATGTTTTCCACTACTTTCATCCAGTTGAACCATCTGGTCAACAGCTGTTTATGACTTATGTATTTCGAGTTTTAGACTTCATACTTTTATAGAGCTGGGTGTGGAAGCAATTCAGATTAAGTGCTTTGCTGAATAACACAACACAAGTCCTACACAATGCCTATCACGGTGTGATTGCTAAATCTGGATATTTTCACAATATTACAATATGTTAGGTCCTCTTAGCTGTACACATTGAGCCTATATGTAAACTGTAATTAAAATTTGGTTCATAATTTGGATTTTCGGCAATTATTTAAAATAAATGATGAATGTTTTTATCTGCAATTTGAGATCGCCAATGTATCTTGGTTCATTGGTATGAATCCTGCCTCCACACAAGCCACCCAGATCCTTTCCACACTGCAAGCCACCCAGATTCTTTCCACACAATAAGCTACACAGCATCAAGCAGAGATTCACCCCCAATTGGAGGAAAAAACACAACCCTCTCGAATATACGCGATCCTGTAGGAGACCAGAACGAGATACTCCTCAGCAAATTGCAGAGAGAGGACGTGCCGATTTGAAAACCCAAACCTGTTGTTACTCTTATATATATATATATATTTTCCCCCCGGTATGCCTTAAGTGCATGCTGTACACCGGAAATTATTGGGTTATCTGAGATGAAATCCGGAAGTGGGCGTGCATAGAGACTATTTGTCCTACACTCTCAACATGTTTTTTCGTTTGCCTTGATTAAATTAACGTACCAAATTAACCACCAGCATTACATTATACATTTTTATTTATTTTTTTTAAAATAATTTTCTCAATTATTGAGTCAATTAACATACGTAATTTCCTTTTGGTTCAGTCTTAAACTAAACCAGAAAATGACGCCCTGCTTGTTTTTTTTTATCTCAAATCTGCTTTTATACAAAGCCACAAAACCACAACGCGATTTTTCTAGCGATGTGATAATATCTTTCATGTAAGTTCATTTATTCCCCCCTGTTTGTTTTTCAAGATGGAGACCAGGAAGCGCCTGGCGAAAATTGTCCTGGTCTTCGTGGGCCTGTTTGCCCTCTGCTGGTTCCCCAATCACGTGCTGTACATGTATCGCTCGTTCAACTACCGCCAGATCGACTCATCGCTGTCCCACCTCCTGGTCACGCTGTTGGCTCGAGTCCTCAGCTTCTCCGGCTCCTGCGTCAACCCATTCGCCCTCTACCTCCTGAGCGAGAGCTTTCGCAGACACTTCAATGGTCACCTGTGCTGCAGGAGGAAACGCTACCCGGAGCGAACTACCAGCTACCTGCAGAGCTCCTCCGCCATCCGCATGACCTCAATCAAGAAAAACACCACCACCGCCCCGGCGGTGAACGGAGCCGGCCCCAAACAGGAAGTCTCTCTGTAGAGGTCCTTCTCAACAGGGCAGAGGGACGTTCTCTACAGATGTTCTCTTCGAGGAAGTTGACGAACGGGCCAACAATTTTGTTTTGCTGTTGATCTAGCCAGAAATGTGGAAGTCAGGGATAATGGATCATGATAAAGACTGCAATACCTACAGCATCTATTTTTATACAAAAATTTCTTATTTGGGCCATGTCTTAAAAAATAACCGCGATTCAACAAACGAATAAATGGAGGATTATAAAGATAGGCTAAGGATATGTTGTGTACAAATTTCAGGCTAACTCGTAGCTTTAATTAAAAGTTCCTTGCATAGAGTCTTTCGAAACAAGATTTTAATCTGAAAAGTAAATCTCACTTTTCCACTTGGGATTGCTTAAAAATCTGTATGACCAGATGAGCAATTTAAGGAGTACATTTTACACAACCTGTCATAAAATCCATATTAAACAGGGATTTCGGTCAGCAGAGTGCACAATCAAACTATTAAACTATTATGTGATCAATGCCAAGAATATATTTGATGTCCTTTTGTTTCTAAAATAGATTCTTCTTTAGTGCAGTGTATTCTGTGGTGGATCTTAAACATGATGCATTTGATCATTGCATAGCTTATTATGTGAACTATGTAGCAAACCTCTCCGGAAAGACTGTAACCTTATTAAATTTGACATTTATGAGTAATCTGAACTGACTGAAAAAAGTGGTTGTGCCGTATGTTTAGAATGTTTTTGTTTTGTTCACAGGATATACATACACACACACACACTTATATAATTGTAGGAATTATGATACCAAGAAAGCATGGTAAAACCTGAGGGGTTTTCTGCAGTATCTGTTTTTTGTTTTGTTTTGTATGTCTGTTGTTATACAAGTAAAAATAAATCAATACAAATACAATTTTTTCTATTTTTTAAATCATAGATATTAGTGACCACCATGTGAATTCAGTCATATTGATTAATTTTTTTTCCCTTGGAAATACTTTCACAAACCTTTCATGAATATACTACGTTGCACTAAATACTAATGCCTGTAACACAAATGACTGCCCTTTTTTCATCAGTAGTGTCGCTAGCAAGCCAAATGAAATTTTAAACTGAGATGTTTATAGACAACTAGGTTGGATCAGCGCCATTGTGAATGGGCATCCAGGTAGATTTCCTGGTTCGTTTCAGTATGTGGTGAATGCGCAAAATATGCTTAAAGAAAACATTAAAACCAAAACAAAAAAGGCATTACTAACATGGAAAATTGCATTGAACTGGGGTGCTCAGAAAACCCACTCTGCTGTTTGAAAGCGCTAAAGGGCTGTAGTGCAGAAATCCCAACAAGAAGCTGTTAACACATACATTTGTTGCCCAACACAGGCATTATTTATCAGAATCTAATC
Organism: Hiodon tergisus; assembly: GCA_025775045.1. Classification (NCBI taxonomy): domain Eukaryota; kingdom Metazoa; phylum Chordata; class Actinopteri; order Hiodontiformes; family Hiodontidae; genus Hiodon; species Hiodon tergisus. The sequence continues at coordinate 5,154 of JAOVYW010001363.1, read as the reverse complement.
GTTGAAAATAAGCCTCCCTAGTGATTCAGTCAGTAAAGGCATTCACCTGAGTGCAGACTGAGCCCTATGAGCAGGAGTACACTGGGTCGAATTCCAGCTCATATAATTATCCGATTGTAATCGGGAATATGAGCCAAAAGCCGGTCAGGGGACAACAAGAAGAGGCAGGCAGAATCAAACTCCCTTGATCTAATTTTTGTCTCCCTCGATCCTGCTTCTTAACTCCTGCCTGGACACCCACTTTCACTTTTTAACTCCTCAACCCTAATTCTCTACCCCTTGACTCCACTCCTATACCATTCGAACCCTCTTCTAAACCCCAAGATCCCTGGACAGGGTATCTTTAGGCTTGTCACTAACGAGCATCTCCTTGCAGGCTTGCAGTCTCCTACCGGCTTCCTGGGCACCTTGGCGCTGTACCAGTCTGGAAAAGATACGAGTATCTCAAAGGCGACTTGGATCGGAGGATTTTTCACCCTCTCTGCGTTTGGTGGTGGGAGAGTTACATTAGCATATTTGCCTTTCCCAAATTAGGCAAATAATTAGGTGGGATAAAAAAACATAAATTAACATAAATAATGATCCATTACTCATATTAATAAAGGATAACCAACACAGATAAACAAATTCAGTGATTCTGAAAAATAAATGAAGGTTATTTAAAAATTTTCATATTCAGAAACAACTTTTACCTTAACACTATTTATGCTCAACTAAACAGTCTTTGGCACTTTCAGTATTCTGAAATACGAGTACAGCGTACCAATATGTTGTGCGAATTATACTACATTTTTTTGAGTGTCTGTGAGTTACGGTGTGATTTAAAATATATAAATGTATTTAAAATATATATGTATAAACTCATATCTACCACCTGCTTTCCCACTGTCCTATCTAAATTAAAAAGTTCTAAATTAAAAATCTTGGAAATAAATCGAGGAAAGGGATGTATGGTTTTACATTAAGGTAATACCTTGGTTTAATATCTTCTGCTGGATAGCAATAATACAAACCCGATGAAGTAATTTAGAGAAAATACTATTTTGTGAAATAGTAGGCTAAGCTTTTTTTTATTGTTTCCGATGTAATTATTGAGCCTATCAGTAGTAGTTATTCCGATCAAAAATCCTCTCATCAAAAATCCTATTTGATGAGTTTAGAAATCAAGCTCCAAGCTACCAAGGGTCATTGTGGCCATGGTATTTAATAGAATTTAATAATAATAAACCAGAAACTTCAGCACCGATCAAGTCTATTCAAATAAAAGCAATACAAACAATATCAAAAACTTGGTGTACTATAAACAACCAAGAGGGTGTGTTGGAGTCGGAGGCTAGTGAGAATCTCGAGTAACCGACAGCAGTGGCTTTGAAGTTGACTCTGAATGTAATAGAATATAGATGGCGAACGTCAGAATTTGCCGATGCAATCGCCGTGCTTGTGGTTGCCACCTGTACGGCACCAATTCTTCCAGATGACCCCAGCGCTTAAAAGAAGCAATAACAATCTATCAGTCATCAGATCTGGGGTGTGTACAAAAAAAGAAAAGAAAGATGGCTATGGTATGCGTTTTGATATATTTCAAAGCAATTTTAGAACAGTATAGTCGGAATCTGGAATCTCGTTCTCATTCGGAACAATGTCGACTCTGGCATTGAATTACATTGGGACAATGCCTTTAAAGGCGGAACTACCGGAGAACTGCAGTGCGTTCCACCGACTGGCCGCTAAGGATCCTGGCATCCCCGGGTCTGTTCGTCCAACGATACAACACTGCTGTGTTGCTCTTTTATGCGTCTTTTATGATGTTTAACATAGAGTCATGGCCACGTGACTCTGTGGGGACGATCCGTTTTCATAGACAAGGTGGTGTACCTAATGAACTGCCCACTAAGTGTAAGCACGGTTAGAACGCACATTATCAAGCATAATTATATTATCTGAAAAACAAAACCTAATTCAATCTCGCTTTTAAGTTTGTTAACTCTTCCCATGGTGCTAAAAGTAAGCAGGTATGGAGTAGGCTATAATATTAAAGCAATTTTATTCCCAATGTTAATTCATACATTGTTAAACACATTGGTGTTGCCAGGTCTATGGTCTGGTCTATTGAATCATAGATAATGAGTAAATTCATACTATTTCACAAAACAATGGTGTGCTCCTTTCTGCTATATTTTCTTTTCTGTTATAAAACACATGGTTGGGTAGGTCGTCATGTCATTTTTATTTTTTTTTTGCAGTAATTTGTTTGTTTGTTTGCTTTAGTTTTTTTGCACTATGGATGATCTGGAGTCTGGCAAGTTCTAGCATTTTCCAGTGATGACACTAACCAAAAGGCAGATCAGGAATAACAAACCCAGGCTGTTTATTATCTTGTTATTCATTAGCGGTAGTGTGATATGTAATGTTCATTCATTTAACTCGTTAAGTAATAAAAATAGAGAGCCACACAAACAGCAGGCTGTAATTATAAGGGACAGTTTGCAGATAAATACTTAATTAGATTTTTTTATTGCCTACAGCAAAGTTTCTTTCAACTTTGTCTTTGTTTTTCTTATCTTTTTACAGGTTTCCAATGACTGCCTTCTCCAGACCTCTGATTAAATATTTGATTTCTTTCTTTCAGCTTTCTTGACATAGCCTTAAACTAATAACTTTAGTTGAATAAAACTGTGTTGACACATGGGTGTGATTAAAGTGTTTCTTTTAAAAGAGGTTCTGACAGGACCCAAAACAGCTAAATGTTTCGTTTGATGTCTTTGTTTTGTGGAGTCACTCCATATTTGTTGGTCGACTTATCCATTATTCACTATTGAGTTTCAGATGTTCAGATTGGTTTTCTGCTTTAAAACTTTAATTAACCAAAATTAACTGTGGTATAATAGCTGTCAAGAACCTGGCAAAATACCGCTTGACAAATATTTACCAGCTACTCTCTACGTTCACTCTTTGCTGTGTATTTGGGTTTCCCTGACTCTTTACCATTTCTCTTAGTTGCGCCACAGTTGGATAACAATGTGTTTGATTTGAATGACAAATTTTCTAGACTTTTGAATCGTAAAGTATGAAAACACAATTTCACTGTATAGGAAAGTGTGGTCTCTGTGTTGTTTTGTAATATTCTGTCAATCGTTTTTTTTTAAAACCTGGATGTGATATCACCCTAATGAAAATATGATAACAAACCTGTATCAATGTCACAATGTTCCTGTGTCCGTCATATTCGATAGAGTACATGTAAATATATATTGTAATATAGAGTGTAACTGGTTGTTGTTTGATTGCTAGATTTTTACTTTTCTCTCATTTTCCGTCTTAAAGATGTTATTATATTTTTGTGTGAAGTGAATGAAGGCATTCATCTACTGTAATGGAAGCATGTATTCACGATAAATATTTTGGTTGATATTAAAGCTGTTTAGCGGAGTAAATCACTGTGAAATGTTTATTATATGTGTCTCTGTAAAATTCCTACTAAATACTATTAGGGTTTAAGAAAACGTTAACACTTCTTCTTGTATTGTGTAAGGTTGCAGTGTTCAAAGATAGCGGTTGAGTTAAATTAATGTTTAATTACATAAATGTTCTGTCAGAATGTCAGGTTCTTTAACTTTGTATACAACAGGGACTGCTCCTGGTTTGGAACTGGAATGCCCTTTGTTCCTAGAACACTATTCCTCTCAGCATTAAAAATATATGTGGATTCGGTAAGGCATATCATTACGATTGTCAAACCATGCTCTTTAATGCTTCAATAAACTGGGCACACATTTTTGACGCATTTCAACTGCTAACTCTCTTTTTTAAACCTAACATTTCAGCCTTTTGTACCTGCAGACCTGTGTGGTAAAAACATCTTTAAAATAACTGTTTTCTGTTATAAATAAAGCAGTTATAAATAAATAAATAAATCAAGGCTGTAGTCACTTCAGAACACATTCAAGCAGCAGACTAACAGCAGCAGAGATAATGAAAAATGAGACATCATTATTCAAAACAAGCACTATCTCCATCTACCAGACCTAGTTTATAGGGTGCTCTTGATAATCTTACCGATTCTGGCTCAGTGTCTGTCCGTGTGGAGATATAAGTTATTTTATTCCACCGAGTTCTCCAGTCTCCCCCCATGGTCCAAAGACCTGCAATTCAGGTTGGTTGTTGATTGCTGAATAAACCTGTATATATGTGGCTGCATCAGGGAGTCTGTCTCCTGGCCTCTGACGAACTGGCGGTGTACCTAGTCTCACCTAGTCTTTACCAGTTTAGCCTAAATTGAATATCTGGTTCTGCCAGTTACATGCCCATGCACCAAATATGAAAATATTGAAGAAATTCATTGCTAAATTAAAACAAGAAACATTAGAATTAGAAGTAGAATTTCTGTTGCCAACATCCCATCAGCTGCACATGGAGTGAAATAAACTAAAATGGCATCTTAAATTGCCATCAGCAAAACTGCATTTGAAGTTCATCGAATCAGTGACACCTATAATCTCATTGTTTTTCGGCTGTAAGCCAGGGCCTGCCTGATTAATGATATATGAAGTTAATGTAATTTCAATGCTGGTTTCGGTGTAACTCATGCTTGAGTGATGTGTCAGCATGCAAACCGGGCCCCGACCGCGAGTGCACATAACTGTCCCGAAAGGCACGACGAGCTTGTCGTGATGAGCTCATGGAACCAACACTCTTGTCATGAACTTACTGGGAAAACACCTACTCAGAACTATTTATCAACGTCAGAAGCAGTTGGGTGACAATTTAAAGGAAAAAAACTAAATGAGGTGACTCAGTAAGGTGTTGGGCCACCACGAGCTGCTAGAACGGTTTCAGTGCACCTTGGCATAGATTCTACGAGTCTCCCGTCATCTGTTGTGGGGATAGAACACCATTCTTCCATAAAGATATTCCCTCATTTGGTTTTTTGATGGTGGTTGTGAAGAGCGCTGTCCAAACTCTCCCATAGGTTGCGTTGAGATCTGATGAAAGCAAAGGCCATGGCATTTTATTCTCATAATTTTCCACATCAGGATCAGGATAGAACTGTTTCACCATGGGATAAAGGTGATCACTCAGGATAACCATGGCAGGAAAATTCCCCCCACAGCATAATGGAGTTAGGCCTTTGTTTTTCTTTAAAAAAATTATTAT
>JAOVYW010001362.1:0-15896 GCA_025775045.1 Hiodon tergisus | reverse complement strand
CCCCCGCAGCCCATCTCTCCAGAACCCAGTGCTGAACGAGTGCCGGTGCTTTTACTGAGGAGCTTAATTGTGAGTATAAATCAGCCTGAGTGGAGTGGGTTAATGAAGTCTGTCACAGGCTCCCTTTAAGCCTGTTTCGGACAGAACTGACTAATGAAATAAACCTGATAAGCTAATTTATAACTTTTTTTTTTATAACTTATAAACTTTTTTTTTTAAATCCACAAATAGTGTTTCAAATGCCAGTTTAGTGGTATGAAAGAGCCCGGGAAGTGTCCTGTGTTCATAATTAATGGAGGATTTACTACAAATTGGGATGCTGCTCAAATTGTCTACAGCAAAATTAATAAATCACTTCTCCAATGTGCTTTTTCACAAATTAATGTCTGCTAAAGTAATTATCGCGTCAGCGTTGCGCAATGTTTTTCTTTAATGCTTTTGCATTTTGTACAAGCAGGACATGTAACTGTTTTTTTGTTTTTGTAAAAGTGTTTGTGTTTAAAAAAAAATAACATAAATATATAACAGGAAGAAAAACTATCAGGAGCATTTAGGCTTAGGCCTCACAAGCTTAGGTTGGGTTTCACACAACGTCATTAGCACAATTAGCACGATGTTTTTAACAGGTCCACGGGGATGATAAATGTCTAAGCAGGGTCCGTCAACAACACGTTTAATCAACACCAGCCCTTCACCTAGAGGAGATAGGAGTGGGCGGTCATTTGAAGGCACCATTAACCTTTAAACAACATTTGGTCTGCATGTATACCGCAATAACAAAGGCACGTGATACACAGAAACATTACCTGTGATAACATTTAGTTTCTTCTCAATCTCTCCGCACAACGCGTGCTTAGGGCTACATGAAGGTAGTGGTTAGGCGAACATTAATCCTGGCATCATGCATGCAAAGACAATGATGTTGATGAACGCATCCTTCTGCATGTGATTCATCCAATCACGTCAAAGGAAGTGATTAACACGTTAACCTAGGACAGGTGGATGGCATCTTCTATGCTTTTTATTCTATTATTATCCTTTCCGTCTTTGCCTGTGTGACATGATGAATACTGATATGGAAAAAAAGACACAGATGGACTTGAAAGGGGCTCTCATGACAGCCATGTCTTAAGGAAATGGTTCAAAGCGTTTGGTTTCCCGGGCAGTCCTTTCATCTGGCAGTGTGCAGGCTGAGCTGTCTAAACAGGAAGCGCGTTTTATCCAGCACTCATCTGGTCTCAGAAGCACTCAGATATGCTGGGTCACACATTATTTTTATCTGTAATTCATCTCTTTAACAGGATCTGGCTCCGACTTTCCGGGAGTTTCCGGATCAGTTCCGTGACCCCCGTCTGAAAAACCGGCATCCGATCCGGCGTCACGCTTCAGCTCTTCGGAGTCTCTCCCTGAACCGTCAGGAACGCTCAAGGGGTGGGGCATCCGTCCACTTACTCGAGCAGCCATCAATCAATCGTCACAACTAGCTCGAAACACAACACACGGTCTTCACACAATGCTACTGTTTCTCAAAAATAAAATCAGAGCGTCAGAATATACGGGAAAACAGCGACATCGAGGGTTGCGGTGGGTTTACTCTCCTGGGTTTGTCGCAAGAAGACGACGGACTCAACTTCGCTGCACTTCCGCGTGATCTCGCCTGTTAATACGCTATATAAAACCTTCCATCGCATGGAAAACCTTCCTAAACGAACCTGGCCTATATTTAAATTTAGGGCGGTGGTTCCTGGACAGATATGGCCCCACCAAACATGCCATATCTGTCCAAGAAAATTTCGGGAAATTTCAGACCCAGAAATGTACATATGTATATGTATGTATGTATGTATGTATGTATGTATGCATGTATATATTTCATATTTATTTCTGTTTCGCAAAAAAAACATAATTATTTTATATACATAAACACAACTGAAACCTGCATCTCCGTTTTGTAAATTAAAGACATTTAAAAAAAGGAGGAAAAGTCAAACTGAGCTGGTGGCCGAAGGCAAACTGATCCGAACCCGATCCATGGGAAGTGAGGACGGGGACTCTGAAGTGTGGCGTGAGACGAGAGTTCCCAGCTGACTACACAATGCAGTCTAGACACATTCACAGCCTGCCACAGGGGGCCTCTGTGCCTAAATCTGGGCTCTCACAAAAGAGCCTTCCTTAGGCGTAGGCTCTCCGTCCTTTCTCACACCGCGATGGACGACAAGACCGTCTGCCGAGGGCTGTACTTCTAAATAATTCCAGTAGATGGCCCCCTACATCATAAATTCACCAGTGAGTCCCTTCGCCGTTTGGTATGTCGAATAACCAGTTCAAATAGGGGGGCGGGCTGAAGCGAAATATTGAACAGCACAAAAAAATGCTAGGTTTGCTTGAACTTGTCTGAATGCAAATCCATTTTCTTATCTTATTGTTATCTCCTCCTCATTTTCCTTTTGTTAGTACTTTTGGCTCTAGGCAAAGGGGCTGGATTGGATTAACCTGGATATATGGTGGTACCATGATACGCACCGCTCAGTGTGAGAAAGGCCAACTCTAAAGCCTTTCAATTAGTCTTAATTTTATACTTTGTGCAGAAAAGAGGAAAACCAAGGCTCCTCTTCAGTGCTCCAATGAGCCGATTACTCAGAGCTCTAACAGCATAAACAAAGTCAACTTAAAATTTCACCCACAACTAAAAGTAGGATACCAGGGCTACACACTGGGACAACACAGTTTGACTCCACATTGTGACCGTACACTGGGACTCCATGCTGGGAATCCACACTGTGACTCCATGCTGTGACTCCACACTGGGAATTCACACTGTGACTCCACATTGTGACCGCACACTGGGACTCCATGCTGTGACTACACACTGGGACTACAGGCTGGTTTAAAAATGCTCAGTGGGAGTAGATGCCATTGTAGCTTCGTTGGAGAGCAGCAGGTATTCCTATATAACCTCACCTTTTCGGTTTAATGCGGCGAGACTCCACCCCCCTTTGTTGAGTTAGACAGTTCTAACTCCCTACAAATTATAGGCTTTTTATTGGCTGCCTACCAACGCATTCCCAAGCGCCCCCACTTCAGTTCCAAGAAAACTCCCGTTTTATTTCCTCATTAAACCTAGATCTTGTTTGGTTCTTAGCTATTGTCAACGTGTTTTTTATTTATTTATTATCATTATCTGCTTTAAACACACAAAAGGGACCATTCTAACTTCTGTGTCAGCTGCAGTCCAGCTCTCCGCTGTGGGTCTCTTTCCGTTGGGACCAATGCAGGCTTCGCTGAGCCTCCTGAACAGGAAGTGCAGTACCATGTCATGTAAAACTGTCTAAAGCAATTCAGATCATATTCTGCGCATGTTTATATCAACTGATGTTCGCGCTGTTATATTTCTATAAATCTAAACTTTAACAAACTAGCCACCCGTGCCTCCCCATTATGAAATATTGTCTAGGATTTATCAGATATTCTTGATATTTGAATTTAAATGTAAAAATAGCTTCAAGGCTTTCCAACAAAGTCGACCTCTGCATTCTGTTGCCTAAAATAATAGTAATTAATATTCTTAATATTTAGCTGACTCTTCCGGCACAGCTGTGTATTTACATAAGCAATTTGAGCGCAACAGAAGTTGGATCTGAACGACAAACCTTTGCTTACAACTGAAATAGCTCTACCCCGCTTCCTGCACAAGCAAATCACAAGCAGGGGTTATACTTTTTAAAAACATTTTGGTTTAATTCTTTTATCTTTCTTAGTTAACCAATGACTCATATTTCCTTCGTTGGGCAACCTGCTTATTTGTCTAGTGCAACTAACATAAATAACAGACCAGCTGCCAAAGTTCACAATATATTTTTCAGACAGGTACTTATATTTAAATATTATGTATTTTTCTCCGACACAACAATAACTTGCTATAAATAAATTCGACCTACATGTCAAGGCGGCCCCTTTAAGAATCTTCAACTTTGCCCCGGAAATGTATTGCGAATGTATTACCATAGCTGTTAGCTACCATTCAGCGGTAGAATGGCAAGTTTCTAATAACCAATGGTGTATTTTCAAAAATTAGGCATCGGACGTAATACAAGGTATGTAATGTCCCTATATGGATTTTCGACATAGCCAATTGTCAACAGTGAGACACAAAATAGTTATAAAATCTTGTTCTAATACAAGTAAGCCGTGCTCGGCACTAACGTTATCGTTTCATTGTAAAGTACATGTACAATCATTTTGATTTGCTTCACAGCGCTTGCTTGTTAGTGAATAATGAATGGCAGCTTATCCACGTATAAGTATGTTATAGAAAGGTGTCGACGGTTTGAAATTAAAGTTACTTGCTACCAACACTATAACAGTTTCTTGAATAGCTACGCACTATGTTACATAGAACGGAAACGTTCTCATGATTTGTTTGATTTGCTTATGTACAACTTCCGATCTTGACCGCTTATTTACTCATCGCGGATTTTACGAGACTTGTAGTTCGCCCAGAGTTCAGTCTGGTGTGTTGTTATTGATCTTGTTACTCATTTTACACTATGCTTTTGAAATATCAAGCCATCACAAACCAGGCGTTTGAACTTTCACCTCTAAATTGCAACTGATGTTCATTTGACTGAGCGTATTCTTGTCAATGAACTTATTTTTTTTTCTCGACCTCAACAAACAACTGTCTGACATGCACGTTAGCCTATAGACTGACTATATATATAATATATTGGGTCGTTTTGTCATTTGTTTCTCAGCAGTCAATGCAGCCTTTGACCAGAAATGGCTGCCGTGACATGGAAAGAGATTTTCCTCTTGACTGGTGTGGTGCTGGGCTGTTACTGGAACAGTTTGTCTTGTGGGTTTGTGTTTGACGATGTCTCCGCCATCCTGGATAACAAGGACCTGCGGCCATCCACCCCGGTCCAAAACCTCTTTCTTAACGACTTCTGGGGAACGCCGATGTCGGAGGTTAGCCTTTTCTTCATTGGTCCGTTTTTGTCCAATTACTGTGTGTATTCGCTACGGAAACGTCATCGTCAGTGCGGATTGGTGTTTCTTGTGCGTTTCGTTTCACCAATACCGTTCCATGATTTAGCTGTTCCCAATGCAACTAGCCTTCACTGAAAATATTCGCTCTAAATAAATGATTTATTTATATGAAGGGGGTGTTTGCTGCTATAAGAGGTTAAGGGATAAACGTTTAAAAGGTAAAGAATAAAGTTTGGGACCCTGGAGTTTGAGGCGGACATTGTTTGGATCGGGCCCTGGAGTTTGAGGCAGACATTGACTTTGCTTATATTCTGAAGGAGAGGAGCCACAAATCCTACCGGCCCCTGACGGTCCTCACCTTCAGACTGAACTACCTGTTCAGCGAGCTAAGCGCCCGTTCCTACCACCTGCTGAACGTACTGCTGCACGCTGTGGTCTGTGTCATCTTCCTGTGTGTGGGCCGACTGCTCCTGGACCACACCTCCAGCCTGGTGGCCGCCCTGCTCTTCGCTGTCCACCCAGTCCACACAGAAGCTGTGAGTGTGAAACCAGGGGCTGCACTTTAGTCAGCAAGCAATGCTCTAATTGGTGCCCTGATCATACAGAATATTGATGGTTATTTTTTGGTGGAAATAACTAAATCCATAACTCTTGGCTTAATTTAGCTGTGTAACATCTTGTAGAACGTGTCATACGTGTTTCCCTCCCTGGCGATTGGGATTAAAAACATGCACACATGACCTAAAATGCTGTAGCACTAACCAAACATGCTACCTGTGTTATCCGTCTGCTTTCGATAGGGCCATCTCGGATTAGTCCACAAGGTGGTGACAGTCAGCCTGTTGGCTATTCTTTTTCGCAACTTCACTAAATTGTTAGTGTCCCACGACAGCCTATTCAAATCATGGAGGGTGGGGGGCAGATGTAGCTATTAAAATGTGACTGACATATGTTATGGATTTGGATGGCTTTGCTACCGTCGTGCTGTGCAAGCACAGCTTGAAGCTAAAGGCTAACCCTGAGTGTGTTTTATTTGCCTGTGAAGGTCACTGGTGTTGTAGGACGCGCCGAGCTCTTGTCATCCATATTCTTGCTGGCAGCGTTTCTGTCCTACACCAGGTCCAAAGGATCCAACCGTTCCATCGGTGAGTTGAACCCCGTAGAGCCGCCAGCGTTTCACAGCATTGGCACCCTGGAAGAATCCGTCGGCAAATTAACCGTGAATTACTGCCAGTGTTTTCCCCCTGTAAGGGTGGTCTGCTGCAGAAGGTCTGTTTGGCAGAAGGTAGATGTTTCATGATTAAGAGTCTGCGTGACTTTAATCCTGGCTTATTTACTCGTGAGCATTTTAGTTCGTAATCAGAATATTTGATTTTATATATATATATGTATATGTATGTATATATCCCCCCCACCCCAACGCTGGCGGTGTTATCCTAAACTCTCCATGCTGTGCCATGTTGGTTTTTGCTGTTACTGTGGTTACAGTCGAAAGGCTAACCCAAGAAAACCAAGTAACAGACTTTCAACTAAGCCTGCTTCTCGTTTATTTATGATTAAATGCAACGTGAATTTATTTTTAAAATGTCAGATTTTGCCCTTTGTCATCGCCTGGAGTCTTAACAGGACGAGTGATTTTTCTTGTCACACGAACAAGCATTTCCTCTTCCTGTTGAGGTTGACAAGTTTCCTCGCAGCGCAGCTTGAGACCACCTGTGTATATCATTACGTTTTGTCTTTAAGGTCGTAATGCGTGCAGCGCTGTGTGCCCCTGGCAAAACTTTACTTCTTATTGCTTTGATTAATAGGAGCCTCACTTTTGAATTGCAGTTAGATAATGTTGTATTCAACAGTTATTTTTTTGTCTCAACCTGTCCAAACTAGCTGTTGTGCACGTACGAGAGGCATACAGTGATAAGACATAATGACGGAATAATAGTAATAGCACTCTTTTTTTAGAGCACTCTGGAGAATGTGCGCGTAGTTTATCGTTTGTCATTAGGAGTTCAAAGGTGACCTTATTTAAGGCACATGTGTGATGTAAGGGTAATTTTATATTGCTCTGCCACAGTTAAAGTTTTGTTTGTTCTATAAATCGTGTTGCGTGTGCTGGACAGGTCCTTGCTGACAGCTGTGATGTCTTTGTCTTTCAGTTTGGACGCCCATTGCTTTGACTGTGCTCCTGGTTGCCGCCGCCACACTCTGCAAAGAGCAAGGGATCACAGTCATCGGAATATGTTGCATCTACGAAGTGTTTGTTGCTCAAGGGGTAAGAAGCAAACTGCTGACAGCCGTGCTTCTGTGAGTTATGAGGGAAAGACAAACATGGCAAGCCTGTTGGTAATAGTCTTTCGCAAACTATCTGTGGAATCCGAGAAAGTAAACAGTCGTTCTCCCCCCCTCCCCGTCTGCTGGTCCCCCTCGACCCGTGCCCCCCGTCCCCTTTTTGGGGGGTCTTTGGCATTCCGGTGCGTCGGCACGAACGTGTCCTAAATTTGTACCAGCAGTCTTAGTGCGTTTCATCCCGGGAGCATTTTTTTGTGTTCTGCCAATGTGTGTGTGTCTGTGTGTCAGGCCTGCAAGCGCGCGCGTGCGTGTGTTCGATTTGTGTTGGAATCTTATGCAGTCAAACACAAATTAATGAAAATGCTAAATAATTCAATGTTGGTGTTATGAAAAGTGTACTGTGTAAATAATGTCAGTTTTTAATTACTAAGCAATCATTATTGCTTCTTCTGTCACAGTAGTTTAATATTTAAAATGGCTGCCCTGTACTGTTGTGTCTGAAACTCATCCGTCTTCTTGACTCTCCTCTGTTCCAGTTCTCTCTGCCTATGTTGACTGAGACGGCTCTTCAGGTTCTCCGTGGCAAAGACAGCTTGCCGTACGCCCTCCTGCAGACGCTACTGAAGCTCATCGTTCTCATCATCAGCACCTTGTTACTGGTGATCGTGCGAGTGCAGGTGATCCAGTCCCAACTGCCCGTCTTCACCAGGTGAGAAGACCAGATGCTCACTTTTCATAACCTGGATTCTCCGTGCGGCGCTCTGCTTTCACCTCGCTCATTTTATCTGTGGCTTGTGTGGATAAGTGACGTGCTTGGGTTGTATTAAAATTTTAATTCCTACAATACTGGTTCAGGTATGAGGGGTCGCTCTGTTGTCCCGCACTGGTGAAAGCGTAGGGGGTCGCTCTGTTGTCCCGCACTGGTGAAAGCGTAGGGGGTCGCTCTGTTGTCCCGCACTGGTGAAAGTGCAGCTCTGACATCCAGTGTAGGTAAAAGCTAAATCTAACTTCTCTGCCTGCTCTCAACCTGAGGTTTGACAACCCAGCAGCAGTCAGCCAGTCACCTGCCAGGCAGCTGACGTTCAACTACCTCCTGTCTGTCAACGCGTGGCTGCTCCTCAACCCCTCTGAGCTGTGCTGCGATTGGACCATGGGGACCATCCCACTGGTGGAGTCTGTCCTGGATGTGAGAAACCTGGCCACCGTGGGCTTCTACACTCTGCTTGGTCTGCTTGCCTTCCAAAGCCTCCGTCATTCCAGCAAGTCATCCAAGACCGTCATCATGGTAGGGGCTCAAGTTCTCTTTAATTAAGTCTTTTTAGCTCGCAATGGTGTGTCACAGCAGGTCTTTCATTTCAGTTGAAAATAAAATACCTCTGCTTTTGTTCGCTTCCCTTTAGCACGCAGCCCATGAGAACTTGTGTGGTGTCATCAGAAATGGGAGAATTCTGATGTCAACATGTGCAGTGTGACCTTTTTGTGCCGACGTTCAGTTCAGTTTGAATAAAAAGTAATTTTTCTTCCCGCAGTCAGACGGGGGTGTTTCTTGCTTCTGTTTGTGTAGTAGACTTAACGACTTGTAGTTGTCTCCTTTCACTTGAAACGGGGGGTTTATGAACTTCCTTGCTGCCGCATCCAGGCCTTGGGGAACAGCCATCATCATTAGCAGCCTGAAAACAAACAAAAAGCAAATGTAAAAATGTGCGCCCGCTGCAAAGGAACCCCAGATCCAACAGGTTTCATAACCGCAGGAGTCAGGGTCCGTTTTATTTGGCCCCCTCTGAAGTTCTCCATCTTTTAAAAACGGACATTAATTAGCCTGGAGATGGCTGTCCCGAGCTGTCCCGTTGACTCAGTACGTGCACATTTGTTCCGTTTTTTTGTCCGATCCCACCAAAATTACATCTTCAGTAGCGCTTTATAAAAGTCTGCACTGATGCATGTAACGAAGTGATTTTAGTTTTACAGTAGGTCAGATGGTTTGTGATGAACCCATTCAGATTTGGTCCTGAGTAAATGCTAGATACGGCTAGCGTGTTAATTTTAGGTTTTTTAAATTATTTTTTAACGAAATTTTTAAAGTTACTTTTTAATTACGTTATTCTTCAGTTTTTTTCTTTCTTTTCTTAAACGGCCCCCAAACTGTGTTGTTGCTTACCTTTGTTCTGCCAAACTCAATTAAAGTAACAATCTGTTAAGTAGTGGTACATAAAATTCCCAGTATTTCCCGGTGTTTTTAGGGTTCAGTTTACCGCTGGTCTGGTTTCTGTGGCTCCTCATAGTGTGGGTTTATTGGGATGTTTACCGTCACCATGGTGTTTTATTGTCTTCCTTTTAGGCCCTGTCTCTGATGGTCCTCCCTTTCATTCCTGCTTCCAACCTCTTCTTCCCCGTGGGGTTTGTGGTGGCCGAGAGGGTCCTGTACGTGCCCAGCATGGGTTTCTGTGTGCTGGTGGCTCACGGATTCGGAATCCTGTCTCAGAACGTGTAAGTCTCGTCCTCTGCCCCCGTCTCTTCCTTACCAGTCACCAGTAGGGTTGTTGGTGAATTCAATGTGCTGATGTGTTTGGGAACGGGTGCCTTTAAAGTTGGCGTTTTAAACCTGCCTGATAAATTAGAAGCGTCTGGCAGGCGAGATTCACTTTGGCCTTTTCATCGCCTGTCTGGTCTGGAGATGGAGCCCTTTTGTAACCCAAATTTGGGGTTCTCTCTTATGGCCCCCAACCATGCAGAAACCTGAAGAAAATCTCCTGGTTCTGCATGGCCACCCTCCTTAGCACCCACGCTGTGAAGACCTTCAACAGGAACTGGGACTGGGAATCTGAATACACACTCTTCACCTCTGCTATAAAAGTATGAAGTTCTTTACACATATGCGCATTCTTTACATGTTGGGTGAGGATTACGTTAAATCATCTTGATGTATGATCTCACTTGGGGCTAGTCTTAGCACTTCCTGCTCTCGTGCGGCAACAATGCTGATGGGAAATGTAGTCTGGTATGGCTGTCGTCACGCTGTGGAACGTCTACCCCAACCCAGGTGAATAAGAACAACGCCAAGCTTTGGAACAACGTCGGCCATGCTCTGGAGAACCAAAACCACTACGAAACAGCACTGAGATACTTCCTCCAGGCCACCAGAGTACAACCAGGTAAGAGTCTGCTGTGTGTTCATTTGGAAAGAGAACCTTGTCAGGCATAGTTAATGAGTTCACTTAGACAGACTAAGGACTTGTTTTTGGTAGAATATTCTGTCCAGTTGGATCCATTGAGAAGTCTTTCCCTCCTTGTTTATTAAACAAAGCCAGGTTTTTCCTTTCTGTGCGGAAGATTTGCTGAGTGAGCTGTGTGACAATACATACACGGACAGCTGATAGTGTAGTGGTTAAGTCCCAAAAGGTTGCTGGTTCAAGTCCCACCCCAGCTGTTGTAACCTTGAGCAAGGTACTTAACCTGAATTTCTTCCGCAAAATATCCAGCTGGATAAATGTAGGAATTGTTAGCTCTGTTATTCACTTTGGATAAAAGTGTCTGCTAAGAAACTAAAATGTGAAATGTAATGTAGAACCTAAAGACTGCCTTGGGCTGGATTCGCTTTTCATGATGCTCAGTAAAACTTGTCAGTACGCTACAAGGCTACTGTTGTGTTGAGTCTTCTGAATTTCTTATTTAAATGCCTACCGTGGGCATGTCATTTATTTATTTATATTCTCATAATTTCTTTGTTTTTCGAGCGTTGCGTTTTTGGCCTGTGTTGGTAAATTAAGAAACGATGAACCAATTACAGGACACGTACAGACTAATTGTTCAGGTGACTTGACCCTGTGCCCTCATGGCGATTGTTGTGCTGGAGAAGTCATTATTATCAGCCACAATGACCTAAGCAGGCGAAGTTACCGTAGAGTATCATCTGATCTCAGTGCTGCACAGTTTCACAATTTCCCAAAATGTAATGTTTCAGCTTCATTTAAAACAAAATTACATTTCAGGTGAACTTAATGTCCAATTGTCACAATTATTATTTTTGTTCTCCAACAGATGACATTGGCGCTCATATGAATGTTGGCAGAACGTACAAGAATCTAAACAAAACTAAAGAAGCAGAAGATGCTTACCTGATGGCCAAGTCCCTCATGCCACAGGTGTGTGTGTGTGTGTGTGTGTGTGTGTGTGTGTGTGTGTGTGTGTGTGTGTGAGAGACTGTGTCCGAATACGTGCGTGGGATATTGCTATTGTGTCCTTTTTGGTGGCAAGAGACTCTATGAGTCATTTTAATTTGTTAACTTGTTACACCCGAGGCTAAACTTGAGATCATGTTACGACTGATGAAACCTCATTGTGCAATAACTGTGTGTGTGCTAACACCCGTCACTTTTGAGCTTGTTCTCTTTCGATGATGCACATCGAAGAGACACACATGCCACACGCTTACACCACAGGAAAAAAACACTGCTCAGAACAATGTGTTTGAAAGCTGGTTTGGATTGGAGTTTAAAATGGCCA
Source organism: Hiodon tergisus (assembly GCA_025775045.1). Lineage (NCBI taxonomy): Eukaryota > Metazoa > Chordata > Actinopteri > Hiodontiformes > Hiodontidae > Hiodon > Hiodon tergisus. Next base: position 4,118 of record JAOVYW010001362.1, on the reverse strand, counting down.
CTCGTTTCTACTGTGCTGATTTTGAAGATCTGACGTAATCCGGAGGAGCAGAACTAGCCGAGTTGAGTCCCTGATGTAAACGGACTATTGGGGAATTTTTATTTTTTTTTGGTCCCAGATTATCCCTGGCAGGAAGTACGCTACCCGTGTAGCCCCCAACCACCTCAATGTCTACATCAACCTGGCCAACCTGATCCGGGACAACCAGTCACGATTGGAGGAAGCCGATCGGCTTTACAGGCAGGCCATCAGCATGCGGCCAGACTTCAAGCAGGCGTACATAAGCAGGTGTGCAGAAACCGGCATTTCCTGCCACTACCTGGCTTGCACAGGCATGCCTTCAGGACAGAGATTTTGGCATTTTTGAATCCAGTTTCTTAATTTGCTAATTTGTTTCTACCCATGCTGGCCAGTGTATAGACTGTGTGTGTGTTTTTTTAACCTGTTTTGGGAACAGGGGCGAGCTCCTGTTAAAAATGAACAGGCCCAACGAGGCCCGGGACGCCTATCTTCGAGCACTGGAGCTGGACCGCACCAACGCTGACCTGTGGTACAACCTGGCCATCGTCAACATCGAGATGAAGGAGCCTGGTGAGGCCCTGAAGAACTTCAACCATGCCCTGGTGCTCAACCCCAAGCACAAACTTGCCCTCTTCAACTCGGCCCTGCTGATGCAGGAGTCTGGTAAGCTTCCTGCCGAGTGGCCCTGCCTGACCGCGCTTTAGCTGGGCTCTAAATGCACACTGACGGGGCCCTGTGTGACAGGGCAGGATCAGGATCAGGATCAGGATCTGGTGTATTTTTGTCCTTCTCCGCTCCCACCCCCTTTCACACCTACAGCCGGTATTCATTGCTGATGATTAGTCTTAAAAATACATGCAAGTCCAAGAAGAGCAGAGAATGTTTTTAGGATTCACTCAAGATGACGTGGTTCCAGTAAAACGGCTTACAGGTCCTCACATCCTCACAGGTGAGCCCAGGTTCCGACCCGAGGCCAAACAAAGGTTCCTCCAGTACGTGGACGAGGAGCCCGATGACGCCAATGGATACTTCAACCTTGGCATGCTTGCCATGGACGAGCAGGAGAACCTGACAGCGGAGAAGTGGATGAAGAAGGCCATTCAGCTGCAGGAGGGTTTCCGCAGTGCGCTCTTCAACCTGGCTCTGCTGTACTCGCAGTCAGGCCGCGAGCTGGACGCCCTGCCCGTGCTCAGCGAGCTTCTCCGGCATCACCCCCAGCACGTCAAGGCCCTCATCCTCAAGGGCGACATCCTGATGAACCAGAAGAAGGACACCAGGGGCGCGCGGGAGTGCTTCCAGAAGATCCTGCAGATGGACCCCACCAACGTGCAGGGCAAGCACAACCTCTGCGTGGTCTACTTCGAGGAGCGCGACCTGGTCCGTGCTGAACGCTGCCTGGAGGAGACCCTGGCCCTGGCCCCTCACGAGGAGTATGTTCACCGACACCTGGCCATTGTCCGCAGCAAGATGTCGGCCATGAGTGCGGCGGGGCAGGCGCTGGGCCCGGCAGGGGACCCCGTCAGCTCAGGGGAAGACGGGAAAACCACCCTCGGCGAGACGGCCCGGAGTCAGAAGAGTGAGCGGAAACCCTCCCCTGCAGAAAGCCAGGGCCAGAGTGTGGTGCCGCTCCATCAGCTGGAGGGCAAGCGGACTAAGGCCAAATCCACAAAAGAGATTACAGAGATTGAAAAGAAAAGGGCGGCCGCCTTAAAAAGACTAGAGGAGATTGAACGCATATTAAGTGGTGATTAACCTGGTTGTTTACCTCAATTCTACTTTTACATAACTATTTAAAAATAACAATGGGACGGCATTTGGGGGGGAAAAAACAGGCAATTGCATAACTGTTAGCATTGTTCTTCATCTCTGCATGCTGTAATGTCCCACGAGGAAAAAATCCTCCAAAAAAAACCTTTTTGGCGCTTAAAGAAAACGTCATTTAAATTTAGTGCCGTTCCGTTATTCAGCGGAACGGGGTTTGGAAAACCGTGAAGCCCATTTCTGAAGCCCTAATGTGTCATCTGTAATGTCAGTATCACACTGCTGTTATTTATTGTTTGTATTGCTTTCCTGATCCTGATTGTAAGTCACTGGATTTATTTCCGGAATCACTTGAACGATGAGATGTCGTTGTTGTATCGCAGACGGGAGAAAAGTTGTAAAGTCTGAAACAAGACCCGTGTAAAAACTCTTGAGTTATCCTCTACAGCCGTCTGTTCAGTAAATCGCTTCAAAGGGTGTGCCTCAGACTTACTGCCTGTAAATGTCCCTATCCTTTTACGCTGACTCCGTCAGTGCTGGTCAGGTCTGGCCTGCTGAGATTCAGTCTTCCTGCACTGCATTTACAGTTTAACCCTGAGTTAATTTAAATATCTCCTAACAATTTTGTTGCAGACTTTTCCCCCTAAGCGTGGGTTAACTAATTCTTATCTATCCTTACTCATCTGAATAACTTTCACACTGTGTGTTGTGCGCGGTATTGTTAGACAGGACGAGCTTTTGCATATTGACCGGCTCTTATGTTCACGCACACGCACACGCTTACACACTGCAGTGCTGTATAATGTGACCAGTCTTTCTTGGTCAGGAGTTTTGTAATATTTTTGTATTCGGGTTTTCTTTGGGAGCTGTACCAGGACCTGCGCAAGCGTGGGGTGTTTTCACGTCCGAACGGAGTCGAACCGAATGCCAACGTGATAAGTTGTGGTGTCCTGTTTCAGACGTCTACCTTCTCATCCAATCAGTCATTCTCAGTGCCGTCCTCCTGGCGCTGAAGTGAAATTCACACTACCCAAGATGCACTGCTGCACTGAATCCTCATCATACTCTTGTGTTTTTCACTCTACGTTTTTTTTCTTGACCCAAGTATTACAATGCTTTGAATAAACGACCATAATGTTGTCCGAACTGGACCGGTGTGTGTATGTGAGAAGTTTCTGATTGTGTTTGCGTGGGTTCCATCTATCCGTTCTCAGTCCTCCACTGAGTTTTACCTGAGCTTTAGCACCTACACACGCACAAACACCTACACACGCACACACGCAGTGCCTTGCCAAATAATTCACTGTTTCCAGCCATGCGCCATTTTGTTGGAAGTGTTTTTTTTAATCAAAAGTTTGTTCGTTGATTGATTTTCTGAAAAGCGTCTTGCCCAATCCGGGCCGGTGGGTTGCTGGAGCCTAACTGGGCTTGCGTAGAGCCCAAGGCAAAAAGGGGATGCCAGTCCTTTAGATTGTTTAATTCAGCTCCTAGTGCTGGCCACCGGAGGATAGGCTCCCCCATTAAGCCGGGTTCCTCTCAAGGTTTGGGGAGTCGCGCCCAGGACATTGTATTTTTCTGTATGTAAAGGTAGGACATAGACACTTTGGGGGGGTTGGGTGTTGGTGGGACATAGACACTTTGGGGGGGTTGGGTGTTGGTGGGACAAAGACGCTTTGGGGGGGTTGCCTGAGAATTCTCCCTCTGCCTGATTTGTGGAAAGGAGGAAAAAATTACAGATTTCTTTGAGGTCTTTCCGTGACGCCACCAACTGCACACCGGTTGGCTGTGTTTTCCTATGGTCCCCAGGGCTGCTATGCAATCACTGAAGTCTTGCCGTAGTTTCACTGTCAGGGCTGGGCCTGGTTATTCTTAAGCTGCTCCAGTTCTGCTTTGGCTCATTGTCCTGCTGAAGACAGTTTCCCCTAAAAAAAAAGCCTGCCCTGTATTTCTGCATTAAACAACACGTCAGGACCCTGTATTTCTGCATTAAACATTAGCCTTGAATTTCACAGTCGTGTACGCCAAATATTTTGTGTAATGGCATAACGCGAACCACACGTTAAGGACGACGCAGCCCTTGAGAAACACATCTCTGCCAAATGGCTTCTGCTCAGATTGCCATCACGGTGACATTTGATCGCACAGCGGTATAACGCGATTATTTCTTTAATCCATAAACGCAGACGCTTTATTTAATGATTAGGTTAAGCACTCAATGATTCTTTTGTTGTCGTCGTATGTAGTTTAGATTTGAGCCGTTATGCCGGCGATGGTCCTCGGAGGGCTGGCCCAGGACAAACGGTCGTTCTGTGCACACGGCCCCGTCTCCGCTCCCC
>JAOVYW010001361.1:0-16346 GCA_025775045.1 Hiodon tergisus | reverse complement strand
CACTGAAGGGAAATGTTAATGCCTCAGCTTACCAAGACATTTTGGAAAATTCTATGCTTCCAACTTTGTGGAAACAGCTTGGGGTAAGCCCTTTTCTGTTCCAGCATGACTGTGCCCCAGTGCAAAAAGCAAGGTCCATAATGGTGCAATGTAGGTGCTCCTGTAGGTGTAATGTGTAGGTGTCCCAATACTTTTTTCCATATAGTGTATATCAGCTTTTTTCTATGGTATAAAATGCAAGCATCCCTGGAGGAATGCGTGCATTGTGTTTAAAGTAACACCACTAATAGCTTCTTCAAAACTGCATTGGACATGAAATTAGAAGCTGACAGTGAATGTTCTTAAGCAGTGCATATAACTGTACCACCATATGAATCCAGAATAATCCTCTTGCAATAATATGGACTTCTTATTGTATTCCTCCGTTTTCCAGTCATAAAAAATATTACATCAAAACAACAACTCCACAATTATTAATAAAACATTATGCTTTATTTAACTTTATTCTATAATTGCAAATTAGAAAAACCCATTAACATCAACCAAGCATTTATCATACTTTGTGACAGAATGAAAATCAAATTAAGGCCTTTTGTTTTAAAGGTTAGTTTATTCCCCCAGCAATTAAGCGATCACATTGGCCCAATTCAAGTCTTTTTACACTTTTTTTCATCCTTGTTTTCTGTAGAGCTTAATAAAAATAAAAATAAAACATTTATAGTTGTAAACAAATGCTTTAACATTTAAAAAGTATACAGAATACAAAGTTATTAAGTTTGTTTAGATATTAATAAACACTCATGTTCATTAATATGTGTTCAGATATTCATAGAATATAGGAATAGTCCTAGGCTCTACCGACTTCCTGATTCCACATTAGGAAATATTGAAAAATACTTACCTACATGTACCGAACCCCCTTACAGAAAATATTTTTCTCAGTATACACGCTCATGGTACCAATGTTTCGTTTAGATCGGATGGCAAAGAGTCCGATTCTGCTAGCAAAACGCTCCTGAGTAATCGCAGTAACTGCAGCGCATAAATCTCTTCCTCTCCTTAACTGTTAGTGACAGTTGCCGAGAGGGAGAGATCAGACTTGACCCATATGCAACGCTACTCCAGTATTTACATTGATTAATTGTGTCACTTTTCAACATGGCTTTGGTGTCTCAGCATTGACTTACCATTCATTTTCCAATAGACACGTGTATGAGTCTGGTGTCGACCCCGGAGTACCAGAGAGATGTTGACGCAGGGGCTTAGATCTGATATAAATTGTGTTCACAGATGAAACTTGAATAGGAATCTTTTCGAGGTAGGGACGTGAGCGTTAACTGCCTAGAATGTCCCCGTTTGCTGTGCTACATTGACTGATGGAGGGAATATTAATGGACTATTACTTTGATGCGCTGTACAAAAACGAGCTGAACGTGGTTGACCTAGTTGTGGGGAAATCACACAGCCATCACACTTGGGGTTATACCACAACGGGTCATAACCCCTTGTGCCAAAGACTGAGCGGTATAATCCTAGGTACCTGTGTAAGATTCAAGACTGAGTACTACCTCAATATTTATTCTTACTCTTATTATTATTTATTATTTATTCTTATTCATATTCTTATTTCTTATTTATTCTTGTTAAATGTAACCCAAGTCATGGTTAAACAGAAATAAAATGATTGTGTATTTTATTATTTTTCTTCAAATACATTGGAAATAAGCTTCACTGTACTACAAACAACCCAGAAAAGAGCAACACAATTTTTGGTTTTCTTTTCTGAGCTGCTTTTTTGATTCCAATCAAAAATATATTGAAAGACTGAAAACATTTTAAAAACTGCTGTCGATGGGAAAGGCTGGCAGAATTCAATGATTGTTCTGTTCTTTGTACAGTTACAAGACTATTTTTGTCATACACTGGCCTTCCTGAAACCTGATTCAGTTGCATTATATTTACCATTATTAATCGCGCCTAGCCTAGTTGTGTATGGACAATTTTTCAACAGATTTTCAATTTGTGTTATGTTTCATTTTTAAAAGTTTCCATGCTGATTTGCAGTTCTTCTGAGGAATCTCAAGCATCTTTTAAAAATGATATGGTTTACTTGCTAAGCAGAGGAAGCGTGTCCTCACATAAACCCCATAAAGCTCACTTCATCCAGCACCCATAGGCATTTGGGTAATTATCATTGGCAGAATATTAGCTACAGGAGGAATCCCATCCTCCCTTGCCAGTTACACATATCAGACGCTAGTGGCCGCTGTTGCATACTACTTTTATTTTGGCTGTTTGCAAGATTATTTTAATATGGAAGGAGGAGGGCAATATGTAGTTGTATTAAGTGTGTTTACAATTTTTCTTTTGACTAAAAGTTTTAGAAGAGGACAATCCTCCGCTTCCTCCTCACAAAAACCTCCCGTGCAGTGTTATGTGTCCCCCCTTTATTACAGAAGAAAGGGAAGTCTGAACAAAACCTTGGATGACATTGACCTTTGAATTTGCAAACTATTAAAACTTTGAACTATACTAGCACTTTAAATGTAACATTGTTGGAAGGTAATGTTTACCCTGAAATAGCAAAAGAATAAAAACTGAGTTTCTGTTTTTCACCCATCAACACCATCTGTTCAAAAACATTACAATTAAAGTGTTTAAGTATCATTAAATGTTAAATTCACAAATGATCTCTTGGTTTTACTTATACAAATTGCTTACGAAATGCGTAACTGTTCACACGTGTAACAAGCCATAACTCTCCTGTCCTTTGCCACTTCTTAAAACCTTTTTTAACTACATCGAAATAAACCCAAACAAGGTCATTTGGCCTGCCTTCCTTCAGACTCAGAATTGGGTTTTATAGCAAAAGGTCTCTGAAGGTGCAACACCATCTCGGATCTCTGCATCGTGTGTTGGTTAGGCGATAGTCAGTCAATGTAGACACTTGGGTCTAGTAAGAAGATTACAAAATTGTGAACCCTGTGAAACAATCTCATGTATGGATCATGTAACAATCTCAATGGATCGTAACATTGTGCTTGCACACAGTGTTTTTTCACATATTTTTAAATAGCTTAAAGTTAGTTCTGTATGGGTCTGTTGTACCCATTGGCGAGATTAGAACTGTTTCAGTACATTTGCCCGGTCTTTGGACATAAAGATGCTGCCCATGAGCACCCATACGGACACATGCCTAAGGAACCGTCATTGCTGGAAATCTCAACATAAAGTTAACAAATGCAACAGGCTGTCAGCTGCAAATATCATCCGCAGTGGCTGCATTGCACCCCGGTATACAGCCTGTATACACCACAGACATCGCTATGTGCGACACGAGGGTACTGCTGAGACCTGACTGCCAATGTGCCGAGCGAGAGGCATAAGCCGGTAAATAATTAATCATGCGACAGAATAAAGAGAATCGGCTAGCTGCCTGTTCTGTTCCAAACTCCCAGGACACTTAAGAATATCGTGAGGTCAACAAGTTTTCCTTAAGGTGTCACTTTAGAGTCTAAATTGCCTGGATACAGATAAGGTCAGCGCAGAGCTACCTTGAGGGTTCCTTAGGCACCATCGGCCACCGTTTCAGACAGAAAACAATTGACCGCTTTTGCATTGCATATTTTCCCATTATCAGATGCCAGGATGCAGAATTAAACAGCAATGTTTCAAAAACCGTGCCAGGAGGGGAGTCCCCAGACAGCAGCTCTCTGCTTACAGGAGTCATAGGCAGCCTCGGGAGCTGGTGCTTTTATCCATTTCCAATCTCAGCAGTACCCTTTTCTCACTTCTGAACCAGCAATTATGAAAGGTTATTAGATTTCACTGGCAGTGCAAAGTCCTGTTTAGTATGTACCTTGGAACAAATATATCTGTTGCCAGGGAAACCGTTCCCTCTGGCAACAGATAGGACAAAGATATGATAAACGGCACAAACTCCCTGGCCTTTTCCCTCCGTCACCCCACCTTTCAATCTCTAACGTCTGTTTTAATGGTGACGGGCAGGGAGGGAGCTCAAAACGGGCTTGAACTGGCATTATTTTTTCCTTTGGGGCTAAGATCGAGGCCAGCATCGAGCGTGAATCTGCTCCCATGATATGCAGGTCACCCCGTGTACAACCACACGCCCAGGGCACATCACCTCAAGCCTGACCTACTGTGCCTGCAAGTATCTAGGCCCTTAGCATCTTCCCAGGAACAATACTCTTGAACCCCTTCAGACTGCCTCCTGGATGGATTGGATACGGCTGGCCTTTGTATGGTACTCCATATCCAGCATCCACCATGTCACACTATTGCCTGTTCCCTGGTCTGCTCAGCTGTGGGTTTAGGCCTTGGCAAGCCTGTCTATCACCACGAGCCATACCGTTTAGGAAGCTGCTGCCCGAATTGTCTCCACCACATGGCCTCATTGCTTGCCCCCCTCCAATATTTCTGAAGCAGTGGGCAGTTTTCTTCACACGCGGACGATCCAGAGTCTCCCGCCTGCTTCCTTTTCTGGCGTCTCTCTCTCCAAACAGACTGCTGGGTGGGCTGTGCCGGCCCTGGGGTATCACAGGTAAATAATCTGTTTCTGCTTCTCCATCGATCCTCTCGCTTGTTTACGTGCTGGACTTGCGTAAGTGCTCATCTGCCCCTCGCTCTGCACTACAACGTGGCCTCGGCCCTGCTCCGGCTGCCAACATCTTCCTAAAAAACAAACCTGCCTGTAGCTACTCCGATACCGTTCCAGGTAATTACTTTAACTTTTCCATTTCTACTGCTGTAAAAGTAAACTTCTATCTGCCCCAGAGTACCCTGGGTGAGGGCATGGTGCAAATGAAGAGTTAAGTCATTACATTACAGAAGAACTAATGTTTTGTGGGGCTTTAGAATGATTTCACTTGATGAAACTGTTGAAACATTCTGCACGTAGATATACCTCAGCATCCTATGCTCAGGCAACAGTCTGAAACTGTTTGTTTTTTTCTAAGTGTTACCAGACCGTTGGTGTTTTTTTCTCCAGTGTCGCTTCTATGCGGTCCTCATGGAAAACGGCTGTGCGTGCTATCAGCACCACAAGGCTCCACTTCGTCCTAGATTTCTGTTTTTATCAAACGGGCGAAAAGAGAGACAATGGCTTCAAGATGCCTCTCCTCTTTTTTTTCTTTTTTTTTCAGATGAAAAATGAAACCGCTTTTGTGGGCAAAGACGAGAGCAGTCCGCCTCCCTCTCCTCTCCCCGACGACCAACAAACAGAGCGCTGGTCCCTCTGCAGCCTGGAGCCCGGGGCAGTCTCTGTGATTCGCTTTTAACGGCCTACACTGACACCATGATGTAATCTCCATCTGCTGGTCAGCAATCAGGCGACCTAAGAAGATAAGCCTTTCATGTGGAAATATCCGGGAATTAAACATTTATGCGGCCGTCCCGTTTACTATGTAGCCCAGGTGGCTCGATGGCAGTTGTGTCGCTTGAAAAAATAAAGAGGCACACGGATCACACTAGTGCACTGTCGTCGTCCTGAAAAGAAATTACCGTAAAAACGTCCCCTTGTGTTGGAAGGAAGAAAAAGTTTCAATGAGTCAGGAAAAAGATTTCGGGGGCCATGTTTCAGTTGGTTGGTTGAGCATTTGCCCTTCATAATTTACTATTACATTTTTTTATTAACTTGGCAAACAACTTGCAATGCAGGTTCAATGGCAGGTCTGAGGGCATCGATGATCACAGATTTGAAATCCCTTACCGATTGTGCACGACCCCGTAACACATTCTAAAACACGCTCATGGCTGGGTGAGGTTGCTCAATACGTTTTACATTCTGTGCGGGTTTCTGATTTAGCCACACACGTTTGTTTCTTTACAGACATAAAATGGAAAGAGTGTATCTGAATCAGATGCTGTGGAATGACAGTAAAAAGATAATAAATCTCTCATTTTAATGTTTAAGCTTTTGAGAATTATATCAGTATAAATGTGAAAAGTACAAAAAGATGCGTGGTATGAAGCAGTAATAGAGAGCAGCCTGATTTGAATTCACAAAAGGACAATTCAAATATAAGATGTAATAAGTGTCAAGTATGGCACAAAGGTTTCGTGCAGTTCAGTATTTTTCATATAACAAGGAATAACCTGCATTCGTAGAGGAAAACAAAACAGAAAAAACTGTTAATTTTCAGTTTTTTCTATTTTTTCTAAAGTGTGTGTTTTGAAAGTGTGAATGCAGAGTGGTAACATTAACACTGGACAGAGGCAACATTAAAACTGCAGAGTGACAACAGTAACATTGCGAAGTAGCAACATCAATACTGCACATTGGCAGCAGTAACACTGTGAAGAGGCAGCATTAACACTGTGGAGTGACAGCATTAACACTGTGGAGTGGTAGCATTAACACTGTGGAGTGGTAGCATCAAGAATGCACAGTAGCAGCAGTAACACTGTAACACGAATGATGAACCGCCTCCCTCCTACCCGAGTTTCTTTCCCTCTCTAGTGGCATCTCCTTACTGTCAGCTGGTGTGGCTGAGCCCCACACCTGGACACACCTCCCCCGGGACCAGCAGCGTCGGAGAGGAGAGGCAGGGAAAGAGGCCCCGGGGGCAGCTGCACCACCTGGCTCGCCCGCTGAGCCGGTCGCGGTGAGGAGCAAAAGTCTTAGTGTTACGCCTGCACCTGCCGCAGCAGCTGGGACGGGCCGAGCCGGGCCATCCTCCCTGGTACACCTGGGAATAAATGCCTTGTCTTCAGAACAGTAGGCTTAAGAAGAAGGGGGGGGGGGAAACAGAGGCTCCTCTCCATGGTAACCTTCGCCACAGTGAGCTTTCAAAGTATCTCTGCTGCAGTGTAGAGTCAGAACTGACCGACAAATATCTGACTTGATTTTTTTTCTAACCATCCATTTGGTGAGTTAGAATGTGTACGGCAACAGGGAGAAGAATTTAAGGTGTTACATGCCCGGGAGGATGCCCAGGGCCACTCTGTCCTCTAGCCTCTTTGCCAAAGTTCTCACCCCTATAGGGGGGTCTGGGCACGAGCATGTCTGCATGGTGCTTTTAAACTTTGCTTTGATTCGCCTAGAAATACCTGGTCTTTCTCTGGGCTGGTAATAGATTTTTATATGAGGTGTGGAAATTGTGTTTGGAAGGCCGCATTCTTTAGTTAAGGCCGGCTCATTTGTGTTGGGCCTCATTCACGCTGTCAGCTTTGCGAGCATCGGGTTTCAACAGCGTGCCGCAGTTTGTTTCACTGGAAGAGAGGACAATCAACGCCGGCAATCTACCTTTGATCGCCGCCTTTCTTATGCTGATCCTTTTCTGAATGCCCTGCAACAGATCCACACACCCGGTGAACGCCATTCCGCTGGTACTTTCATCCGGTGTGAATCGCGGAGCAGAGAGAGCCAGGCGGAGCGGCGGAGCACCTCAGGGCATCCTGCACCAAACCTTCATGCGAGTTCTGGTCTGATTGTCTTTGTCTTTGTTTGGCAGGCCTGCTGACAGCCCCTCTGTCGGGCTGACTGGTGGGCTGTTGGCAGGCTTCTGTTGGGGGGGGGGGGTTGCAGTGGGTTTTTGTTGTGGTAACTCGGTGGGCAGATTGGTGGGCCTTCTGGTGAGAAAATGCACTTCCTGTCTGCTGAGGGTGTTTTTTTTGGATAAAGGTTGGCACATTGCATTTCAAAAAACCAAAAAAAAAGGTGTTTTCAGACAATTTCATCAGAGTATCCACAGGCCAGAACCCATCAATCTACGTTTTCTGTAAATGTATATATAACATATTCTTTGGAGGGCAGCTTGTCTTTTGTTGCTGTGTTACTGCAGGCAGGTATAATAACAACCTGTCTAAATTTAGTGTCCAAAACTCTCTTTGACATATTAAACATAAGAGGGCACCAAAGGTGCTGAAGAGGAAATGAAATATTTTGAGTGTTGGAAATTTACTTTTAATTACCTGTCTGGATCGAGGGCACGGTGCGCAGGGGCCAGGGTGTTCTGGTGCAAGGCCACAGCAGCGGCGTCTGGCAGCACACCGATGAGGAAATAACCGCGTGGAGCTTTCTCTCGCTCCAGGGCGGGGAGCACAGCTTGGAAGTCGTGCCGTGTCTGGTTTCAGAACCCGGCCCAGTTCCACCTGTCACTCACGCCCCTCGTCCTGAAAATAAAATAAAAACCTTTTCGAAGACTGAGAAAAAAATCCAGCCAGCCGTAACAGGGGGGTGTACCTGCCTGCTGGGCCCAACCCAGCGCTCACCCAGGCCGCATGTGGTGCCAGACGGATAATGGAATGGATGCCCGAGGCCGCTCCCTTCAAGGCACACTCTCTCTAGGACCCACAAAGTACACCCATTGATGTATTGTTCTGAGCATGCTCTCTTTGGTTTTAAATATTTAATTCATCCTCCGGAGTAATCCGGAGGTTATTCTTCATTTTCTTTTTCTTCAAGTCAGCGATGTCTTCTTCAGTGTAAGGGATTTGGCAAACCTTTTAGCACACCAGTCATGAAGGGATCCTAAAGAAAACATGCCTTACTTATTGAAGCAATCCCAAGCCTTTAAGGGTGAATGTGTCTGAAGTCCACCTGCACTCCCCTCATCAGAGCATGGGCCAGGGGTCTCCTCAGTCAGCTTCAGTCCCCATTCTCTCGGTATCGACCTTGAGCGAGAACGCCAAGCTTGCTGGGGGCTGGGCGCCTTGGGAGAGATGCAGATCCTCGGCAGGTGGTCCGGGGGAGGTGGGGGCCACATGGGTGTGTGAGGGAGGGGAGGGCTGCGCCGCCCAGCAGAGGCCGAGCCAGGGCAGGCTTGTCGCCATGCTTCTACCCTCCATAGGATTTGTGAGGCGTTAAGGTCGCAACAGCTGGACTTTGAAGACCGCCGTTTAGACTCTGCAGACCAGAGGGGTCGCTCTTTATCACAGCATCCGTCCGCTTTCCCCACCTGAAAACACAGTTTTTACATAATTGGTTGTTAAGAGAAGTATTTTCTTTTACAGAATTGGTTTTTAATAGAAATATTTAGCTTCTCCTTTGCACTGCAGCACAATCTTTACATCATCAGTTTGGCAGCACCTTGACGAGAGACAGAAACAGGGATCTGACGTTGAGACGGCGCGGCGCGCTGAAGGTTACAAACAGCCTCTCAGATGTCTCCCACCGACACTGCGGAGAAGAAAGGAGGCACGGAGAGCGGAGATGGAGAATGCCGACCCCCAAGGGAGTCCCGCTGAAAACAAACCGCTCACACCGGAATGGCACGGGGTACCAACGGGTCGAGCAGGCACCTCTCCCATCTCTGGGAGATGCGGAGTTTGGGTGGTCTGAGTCCCACCCCGTGCTTCTTTGTCCTCACTCCTCACCTTCTGACACATTTATGAGCGTGATGCTTAAGACGCAACCGGACTAAGCTTAAAATACACAGATACATTAGTATAATTTAAATCATGACAGTCCCCGTAAAAGGTCAGAAAAGCCCCTGGTTTTTCTTTCAAGTGACTCCTGGTACTGGTGATGAAAACATTGCCTGAGGGAATGAAGCAAAACAAATATATTACTAATGATTTGGGTGTTTTTTTTAATATCAATGATTATTTTTATTTATTTAAATGGAGAGATTTCTCTGTGAAGTAACATGTCTGCATGATGCTGTAGGGGGAACGCAATCTAAAGGAGTGAGGTTCAAAGACAAGTAAATGGATCATAAGACCAAACACTACATGTTTAGAGAACCAATTACTTAGCAAAAGTGAGCCTGGTACTGTATGCATAAACTTGGGACCTGATGATAGTCAGGCTTTGATTGGGTATACCATACACTCTGCTGTGTCTTTTTCTGCTTTGGGGCTAATTATTAGAGTCTATAATTAACAGTACACTATTTTAATCCACAATGCCACCATTGCAGAAGTACTAAATGCCGTTTGAATACATGAATATATTCCACAATACATGTGTTATTTCATATTTCAAGCTGTTTGCATTCAATTATATTTATTTGTACACACTGTAATTGGAAATTAAACACCTGGGGGATTTAAAATTGTTGCCAGAATATGTATTTCTGTATGAGACAGGCCAGTCAACTGTCAAAAAGGTGTAGCTAATTGCAGAGTCTGAATTTGAGTCTTAAAGTTTTTTTTTTTTAATTACTTTGAGCACTCGGAGAACCTCCTGGTTCCTGTACACAGAACGTAACTTCACGTTCATCATCTGAGATTGTTGTTTAAGTTTTAGTTCTTTCATAACGGGACTGAAAACATGCAGGCACGATTCCGTTCTTTACCTTTGTCTTGTCTCGGAATATGGGAGAGGAAAAGTTCAGTGACCCGAAGCATATTTACGAAGCAGAAGAAGCAGAAACTACAGAAAGATGGGGCAATGTTGCCATCTAGTGGTAGAATATATAGAAAATGTCTTCCCTTGGGCGCCGGTGTGAGTAAGAAAACTGCTGCAGCGCACCGCACAGCGGTTGTAATGAATGAGAGGAGACGTGCTTCTGGCAAATTTTCAGGAATCTGAGGGTCTTATTTTTCAGCAGGCCTTTGATGCGCTTTGATACATGTATACGTGTGCATATGTGTGTATATTGTAACTGGCCGTTTCGAAAATTTGATTATTAAAACGTCTTAGACAACACTTGCAGAGATTTCTTGGGTAGAAACAAAAACAAAAAAAATACCCAGAAGCCATCACTAGAGACCTCGCACCACAAGGCAACCTCCTGCACAGCCGAGCGCCAGGTTACTCCATCAGAAAAGAACATTTGGCTCAAACCATGGTCAAACTCGCGGCAATAAGACTGACGTCGCCGGATGGTTGAGTGGATTTCATCTTGGTTTGCTGCGCAGATGTGCTGCCGATTTTCCGGATTATATCAAAAGTGCACAACTGAAGTCTAAAAACTTTCCCTGGCCCAACCTCGATAGATCAATCCCTCCTTGTTACTGTCCCTGCTCTACAGAACGGACTGCAGAAACGGCGCGTTCTTGAAAATGGATGTATTTTATATGTTTCGTTTGTTTCTTTCCCAGATTAATGTATTCCTCTGAATTAACCGTTTTGTCCGTTTAGCGCAGAGATGCTAGGTAGAGGCGCACCCAGGAGTCTGCTATCCCTTTCATTATTGTGCGTGCTCTGTGCCTAGACTGGGTAAACCTTCTCTCGGCCCCCTTATCGTTGTCAGACAGGATTTAGAATCCCACCGGGGATTTGGGTGTCACTCATTGTTTTTTGGATGATACCCAGCATTCTGCTCCTTTGAGCACATCCCGCTTAAACTGGCACGCAACCTGATGTGTCTTCATGTTAAATCGCTCTCTGCACGACAGAGTCCTCGTCCCGGAGAGCCCGTTGTTGAGGCAAGTGCAAGATGAGTCACTCGCCAGACAACGCCGAGAAAAGCAGAGGACATTCATGAGTAGTTTTCATAATGTATTATTTATTTATTTATTGGTGCACGGACCACGTCCTCAGTATTAAACAGTATGAAACTGTGCATATAAACTGGCATAAAGGCTGCCGTTTGTAACATTAAAAGACACCTAAAATGTGTTCTCTGTTTAACACGGCAGGAGGAACGCGAGTTGTGGTGGGGAGTGCTTTTCAAGTTTAACATGAAAAGGAGAGACAGGACTTTTTTTTCCCTGTTGCACCGTGGGTCCAATAGGACGCCCATCTAAAACTCAAACCACGTGCGTTATCCCGGCGACGTTCGCCTGTGCGGTGGGAGATTGCTGTCTGCACTGCGACAGATTGCCAGCGCATATCGCACTTCACCACAGCACTGTGTAGGTTTAAAGGGAAATCGCTGTCATACTTAATCCAGGCATCGGACAGAAACGGCACAGAACAGGTAAGGAAGAGGGTACCGTTGCTTTAGACACAACGAAAAGCACGTTATGTTTTTCCAACGGGCAATCGGAACCCCATACCGTCATTTCTGCTGTTGTCTGAGAGGGAAAACAGATCGCAACGAAGTTATGTGAAGAATCATGTTTGCAGTTGACAATAACAGTTTCCGAATATTGTTTCGTTTCTCGTTGTGTAATGATTTTACATATGCGATTGAAATCACTTTCACACATTTTTTCGAAATACTTAAATTTGTTTGCTTTTTATGTAAGAGCCATAAAGGGGTTAGTAAAACAAATAAAGAAGAACTGCTTTACTTACACTGAAAGAAAAAATCCAACCCATGACGTCAAAATGATTTCTAGGGACTGTGTAAACAAAGTTCTAGTGATTTTCAGCAATAATTATCAACAGGCAGTTTGAACTAAAATACAAAATTTTTCAATGTAAGAAAATGTCTGAGAGTTTAGTATTTGGGCCTTGGTGAAAATCAAATAGTGTCATTTCAAACCTAAACCTAAATGGCTACTCAACCTTTCACCAGCATCATCATTATAACCAACACATTCAGTAATTATGTTTAATACATGCAATGTATGACATTGTGCTAAAAACAGAGGGTATATTTCACTCTTACTGGTTCATTAACTAATTTGCATACAAGAAATTTAATTTTGTGGTTAGGAAATTATCAGACACAAAAACCTGTCTCACAGGGAATAAATCTGCCAGCTTTGTTGTCGGATACGAAGGCTGAAAATCCAAAACAGAAAATAATGAAAGATGAAGATAGAGAGAAAATACATTCGGTTTTCAAAGTGACATATTTACACTGGCTTATGTACTGTATATCACCGTGTTTCAGGGGGAGAGAGAGAGCGAGGGAGACAAGCTACACAGCATAAATAGGTCAATTTTATCGCAAAGCGTCATAAAGAACTTATGGTCCCATATCAATAAATTACCCCCTCTATGGTGAAATAGGGGAGGTCTGAAAAAGGTCATAAGTGTTCTCTGGGGCTACTTAACCCATTTTAAATTGGGGAATTTGTCAGGGGGGCATGTTGCAGGATATTGCTTACCTTTAAAACGGTCAGCAAAGCGTTCTTTCCTGTCTCATATCTAACCCTGTGACCCTGAACACCAAGGGCTTCTCCTCACAAACCCATCGTTTTGGTTTTTAATTTTTATTTATTTATTTCTGTACACTCTGAAGTAACAAACACCCTGCTTGGTTGTGTAGACCGAGTCAGTTCTGAATCTATGCATATGTGCAGTTTTCCCCATGAGGACAATTTAGTTATTATGCATTTGAGCTGGTTTAGAACATTTCCCCAGCCACAGGGTCCTGATGTGGCTGTGAGGAGCTGAGCTGAGCTGTGCTGTGATCTCACTTCTCTGTCCAAAGTCACCAAGCATTGGCCCTTTTGGAGTTTTGCTTCAGATAGAGACTCACAATTCACTTTCATTTACTTGTCTTAAAGCTCACTTTAGGATTAACATTTTTTCCGTGTGTGTGTGCACGCGCGCATGTGTATGTGCTTATGTCTACGTATTTCTGTGTGTGTGTTTGTACACACACACCCACTTGTAAGTGATCCAAATAAGAACTCTGTTATTCATTCTCAACCACTCGTGTATGTGTTAATGCTTAAGGACTCCAATTGCCAACCATAATTCACCAGCCCTAAGCCTTTCCATGTTGACTGGGCATTATCTTTTTCTCAAGCTCAAACCAGCTGCATGATGTCTGCCGAGGCCAGTATTTGTATTTCTGTGAGAGGATTTGCATATCTGTCCCGGTTTCATGGAGCAAGTCTGCGGAAGGGGAGGCAGAAGAACGAAAACACACCATGTCAGATGCCTCCATTTGAAAGATTAAAACAACCACCCCAGACTTCCAGTAAAATATGCCCAAGCGATGAGAACTTTGCTGGGCTGTCGGTTCCCGTGACTACTGCTAGGATGAATATAGCTCCATCACTGTTGCTTCAGGACCGCGTTTCATCATGCTCTGGTCTTTTCACTAATGGGGACGGGCCGACTGGGGCTAGATGGGCCGACCTAGGCAAGCCAGGGCAGGCCTGCCTCGCTATCCCAGGTCGGCAGCAGCCTCGAGCACCATACCCCTGGCTGTGTCTCCCTTTACCCACAGATTACCTACAACGTGTTAGCATTCTAATGTGCCATGGACTCCTGTTTTTTAAAGGGGCTCTCTCTGTAACCTATTTTGCTTTATAAATTGGCCTCCCTCCATTCCCTCCACAATTTTCCATTGCTTTCTGTTTTCAAATACAGCAGCAGATGAAGGGTGTGCATGGTTCTGCCCAGATCTGAGGAGCTAATGCATTTAAAGCTGAACCCAGGACTACAAGACTAAAAGGAGAGGCGTGTCGGACATAATGAATGCAACTTTTAATTGTTGCTGAACTCCAGTGGCAGCGTTTCCCCTTGAGGTACCACAGCAAAGTTTCACATCCCAGCAAGTTTTAATTTCATGCGGATCCCAGAGACAATTACCAGGAAGTACGTGCACAAATGAAATACTTTATAGGTCAATTGTCCCATTAACGTACCTCAGGGAATCTCTTCACAAAATAAGCATCAGACACAATTTGCTTAATGATCGTCCTGAATTATGCTGATCCTTTGGTGCTGTCCCTCATACCCAAGCGTTTTTTTGTTTTGTTTTTTTTCACGCAGACAAGATTTTTTCCTCATTAAGTTTTTATTTTATTTTATTTTTTGGTTTAAACATTAAAACAGAAAAAGAACAGAGTATGAATATTCCTCTCACTTTAGCGGCGATCGAGTTTTCAAGAATAAAGAGAAGTCTCTTTCTGCTGAACCTCCTCTTTAATGTGACACACGCCTCACTCTGTGATGAAGATAAAGCTGCTTTTTAAAATAAATTTTAAAAAAACACCTTCCGTTCGGTCATATCCGTGCTGGGCTATTGTTTCTCCTCCAAAAGTAAATCTCTTGAAAACGACAGGGCCTTTGTAAAGATAATGAACCACTCAGTGAGACGACTTTACTTTGTTGTCCTTAACTGCTGCTGTCTGTGATACCAAAAGGCATACAAATATACAACTGATCCATGAATTCGGGGTCTGGGTGTCTAAATTTGTTTAGCCTATTAAAAATTAAATAAAACAATAATAATGTTGTATTGAACGCAAACTGAGACGCAACACTTAGCACAGAAAGTAACCTGCCTTACAGGCGAGGTAATGAGTAAGACCTGGAACTTCAACTGTCATCGATAGTTCCTCCCTAGCAACCTCATCTTGTCAAGGGCAACCTCTCCTGGCAGAGCCTGCCTTATCCACAACAAAGTGGTGATTAAGCTCTCTGGGACCCTTTCTGGATGAAAGCGCGACGATTGTCGTGTTATACAACTTGCTGCGTTCTGCGGCTTGCAGTTAGCCATAAACAGCTACGGCCTGTTAGCCACACCGGTCGTGTTATTCATTTGTACCATCTGGGATGCTAGAGTACATGTCTGCAGCCCAAATCAGGTTTGAGAATGGGAATGTCTGTATGTCCACTCTCCGCCGTGTATGCACCCATCAGAGTAAAACTGAGAGTTGATTAAGCCACTTTTCACATAAGTATTTCCTTTTTTATTTAATCCTTTTAATAGGAATTCATAAAGTGGAGTTTTGATGGGTGAGTCAGTCATTGTCTCTACTAAGAAGTCATCAAAAAGCAGTGACCTAAGTTTAAAAAATATATATTATTTATTTTTACTTTAGCCCAAGATAGCGATAGCAATTGGTATAAATCTTTGGTTTGCTTTAGTCTTTATACAGCCCCATACCGAAGTATGCTTCCCTGATTGCTTTCTGAGCGCTTAAATTAAATGTACTTTTTTCACCACTGTTGATTGATATCTCTGGTCCACATTCTCCTGGGCAGAATTAATGATTATTTGAAGAGATATTTTTTTGGTTCTTTTCTTCATTGATCCTGCATGCGTATCATATATTCCTGTATTTTAGCTGTCTGTGGTAAGCCTGTAAGCAAAAAGAGGTCGCATCAACCAACCCCTGACATGTCGAACCTTAGGCCAGGTGTGATGGCACCTTGACACTAAAACCACACCCCATTTGTTCCACCATTTGCCAGATGTTCCTTTAAAAACTTTCTTTTTCAGTTGTTTTAATCAGTACTGAGACATACAAAGGACGAACGCCTATTTCTTTTTATCAAAGATTCAGCTTTGTGTGAGTGCAATAAAACATGGAAAATTACATTTTCACCATATTTGCATTTCAAAACCGCCTGATAGGACTTATCTAGAAAAACAATGCTTTTGTAGCTTTGTGTTAGGTGTTATTGGCTTATTTTCCTTCATTTAGACCTCTCCTTTTGACTGCCTCCATTTCCAATGCACAAGAGATTCCCAAAACTACTCCCGCGAATAAATCAATCCATTAACTAAATTGTCTAGTTTCTTTCTTTGTTGACAACAAGGAAACCAAAAATATATATATTTTGGGAGAGAAGAGGACGC
>JAOVYW010001360.1:0-16347 GCA_025775045.1 Hiodon tergisus | reverse complement strand
TGTGTGTGTGTGTGTGTGTGTGTGTGTGTGTGTGTGTGTGTGTGTGTCTGTCTGTGTGTGTGTGTGTGTGTGTGTGTGTGTGGTTGAGCTGATGTAAAATTAGGTAAATACCATATGAATGGGCAATAAATAAATTGTTTCGTCACATACTTTTAAAATTCTTAACTGCTTAAAAGATTGGTCTTTTTATTATGAAGCTCCTGGGTGGCCCTAAAAAGCTAATAGGCTAGGTGAGAGTGTTAGGATAATCTTACTGAGCTATGCACCGTACTGGTAAAAGAATTTGGGTTTTAGACTCATTAGAAAACTGGAGGGTATGCAGTTTCTTGAGTGCTGGAAAAGATATGGCCCTAAATCTGCTCTCCGGCACAATGTAGGGGATAATGGTAAACATGCCAGTTCTCCCAGTGAGGCAGCACTGATAGTTAAAACATCGTATTCAGTAAAATCAGGCTCATCAATGTCTGTGTGTGTTTAAATGAGGAAACTGGAAATGGTACTGAATGCTGTCTTTATGTGTTAAGTGGCCTCCAGTCTTAACATTCTCGTAATGAGTTCAAGATGGAAAAGAAAACAAGGAAACATGAGTACATGAAATCCAATATCTCTTTATTGCATGGTTTCCAAAGTTTTCATTAGTGAGAACTACACCTCATTGTTTAAAGGGCCACACAACCTTAAAAACTTTATCTGATACGTTTGTGTTCATATGCATACAGAAGTAAGAATTAAATTACAAAGTAAGAAATAAATCATTAGAGAAAAAAAAATATATATATATATATATATCAAAATTACCATATTTTTCTAATTGAATGTTGAAAATTTGGGTGGAAAAATTACAAATTAAATATACATGTTGGTAAATTCTAGTCCGGTTTTCCAGCATTTTAGTATACTAGCTAGGTAAATGGGTAGACTCTGATGTTTGTGATGCCAAGGACACCCAACCTTCCCACTAGTTTCCCCTTTCACAGATCTCTGAGATACCTTGCCACATCACCGCTTGCCTTAGAGACATTCCTGCATGGATGTCCCATCACCAGCTCAGGCCATACTTACATGGCCAAGGTGGAATTGCATTGTATTTCCATATCATACACACTCTGCTCCAAGACATCTGCATCTTGTCGGCCACATTCAGTCGTGCTGCCAAGAATCTGGGCATCCCCCCTGCACCACAATTTGTCCATTGCTTCAGTGACGCGACCCTGTAGATTCATTCTCGGTAACATTCGTTAGATCCGTCCATTCCTAAAAGATTAAGCAACACAGCTTCTGGTCCAGGCTCTGGTTTTCTCCCGTCTTTACTACTGCAACTCTCTCCTGGCTGGCCTGCCAGCCTCCTCAACTAGACTGCTGCAACTTCCGAATGCTGCTGCCTGGGTGGTCTTCAATCAAGGGAAGTTCACACATGCTACTCCACTCTTGGTCAAACTCCACTGATTGCAAACTCCACAAACTCCCTGTTGCAGCTTGCCACAAAATCCTCACACTAACCCACCAAGCAACCACTGTATCAGCTCTCTGTTACAGTCAGTCTGAATATTCAAGAATATTCAAATAACTTCAAGAAGAAATTCAAAACTCATCTCTTTCAACAGCACCTCACACCAGGACCTTGAACAACCCTCTTCAAACTATGTATAGATTACTACATAGCTTGCACTGTAAAAACAAGTTTAGCATTATTATAATTGCATTATTATATTATGCTAGATTGTATGTCATAATAGTCTTTATTTGTACGTTGTAATCTCCTTAACGGCAATTATCTATGTAAATTCTGCGTTACTTTACAGTAGGACATTGTAGCTTGGTTTCTAAAATGTGGACTTTGACCCTTAAAACTGTGTTTGTCACTCTGGAAAAGAGTCTCTTTCTAAAATGTAATTGTAAATGTAACAGTACACACTGTTAAATGTTGTTGAACTGTAACTTGTGCCTATCAGAAACACATATACTATGCTATGTAAGTTTAAGATGAGACAAACTCCCTGTTCTGATTTAATTTTTGTTGATGTCCATAGGCATTATTAAAGGAGATGAATCAAAAAAGGAGACACATGACAGTACTGAGACTAGGTCCATTCAAAACAAAACCTTTCCTTTTAGAGGGAAGAAGCCAATGCAGAGATAAAAGTAGGAAGATCCAGAAATCACTCCTTAAGCAGAGGTGGGTTTTATGGATTTTTATAAGGGACACAAATAAGGATAGTACAGAATAATCATACCCCTCAAGTGCCATGTGGTCACAACTTCACAAAATATTTCTGAGTGTGAATGTCCTTAGGTACCAGTTGTAAGTAGTACAGTAGGCTAGTAATGTCACAAACTTTGGACCGGGCCATTACCACCACATTACGTAAAGCACCCAGTCAGCCAGAGCAGGACAACATAAATTTACTACTAGGTAGTAAATCTTTTAAAACCCAACACAACTCTAAAAGTCCCGTCATTTCCTTCTCCTTGCCGGCCACTCTACAGAGTTCCGTGTTTGACCCAAGAGGCAGTGGACAGAAACCACACAAAAAGGGAAGAAAAATATTGGCCAAGGCAGCCACAGTCGCCACAGAAAACGTCTCATCCTTCCCCCAGCTGGCACTGATGCGATTTGCGAGATGGCACAAAACCACCAACATGTAAGTCCGTTTAGAGTTTTTGAGCCGGTTACTGAAGCCAGCGCACCCAAGGAAAACCTTCTCTTTGCTGGTCTGGCTCGTCTCATCCACCAGACCACCAGTATGTTCATTTAGGTGACATGGCAGTCTCCTGGTCAGCTGGCTGGGCTGGTTCAGATCGTATTTGCAGGCCCAGGTCACTTCCCGCAAAGATCATGAAAAAAGTTACAACCCCCGCCCCCCAATATTTGGAGCAGTGGGAGTTCAAAAAAGGGTCACAAAGAGCAGTTAAAGTAGTCCTCTTTTGCACCAATCAAAGAGGGTGAAAGGGAGTGTAATTTGCACACAGTGTATTCAGCTGGTCCACTTTGCTTGGTTTTGTTTGAGGGACATTTCCAGACACACACACACATAGCCCAAGGGCTAGAAAAAATTCCATCTTTTGGGTCCCGGCAACCGATGAAAAATGAGTTCCCTTCCTTGTGATGAATTATGCGATGGAACCAGGCCAGCTGGGCCTTCACAGAGGCCGGGAAGTTCAGCGCTTGGGCGGTAGTACAACTGTGGGCGGATGGATTTTTACCACTTTTAGCCTCCTGTGCTCTGGGGTCACAGAGTTCCCCCTGTTCAAATAGCAAACGCTCTCCCTCTTGTGCGCATTAGAAAAGTCCAACAACTTCCTTTACTTCATTACTCGCTTGGTCTATTAAAAATGCTTGACACATGCAATATTCCTTTATGAAAACTCTGAGCCTTAACACGTGGCCAAATGAGAACAACGGCTGAGGCGTGGTTTCAAATGGACCAGCTTTGTTTAGGCTGAGGTGTCAGCGCTATACCCAGTCCAGGTCCCGAAACATTAACTGTGGGAAGGAAAGTTGATCCGTATCCAGGAGAGGGTGGAGGGCAGAGGAGAAGGCCGGGGGTAAATGCGGAGGCTGGGTTGATGGTGGTGGCCAGGGCTGAGGTAGTGGAGGAGCTGTAAAAGGTGAAGGAGGATGAACAAAAAGAACAGATCCGAAATGAGGGGAGCGCAGAGCCGCCAGCCGCCTTTAATCCTCGCTCGCCCCGGTGTCTCGCTGCTCATTCTTTTCCGCTGACATCATCCAGGCTGCCTTGAATCTGCAGTGACCGGTTAACTCTCCCAGGCATATAAGTGCAGTTGTGTATTTCCAAAGTGGAGTCAGATGGGCTGTTCATTTATTGTCTTTTGTATTCTTACGTTTTGTTGGCCCTTCATGTGTTTTACGTATTAATTTTTGTATTCAGCAGGAAAAATTCAGCTTTTTTTTTAATGCTTTGGAGAACGGATCACTCTCAGGCACAGTGTGGCAGTTCTATCTCTCTCTGTTTTCTTTAGCAATATACATGTTGACAATGTTTTTTTATTAGATCAGAACAGAGTCAGAGCTCATTGTATCACGGTTCAATGACAAATGTTCAAATTATTTCCATTCAAAAACATCCAAATAATAGGGAGAAATCTGGGTTTTTGAGCTAGTTCCACCTCATGCATTGTATTGTTTAAATGTACATACAAATTGGTACTCATTTTTCCAATGTACTCTCCGAACATCTGCCACACTGCAGAAAAAAATCCTTATTTCGCCCAGGTTTGTCCCGCAACAAAATGATATGTTTATGTATTTAGCATGATTTATTATATAAATGGGTGGCTTGGCTTGGTTAGCGTTTGGGACTCACAACACTAGTGTCCTGGCTTAGGTTACTCTCTATATGTCGAGTTTATAAATTCTCCCCATGTTTCAGTGAATTTCTTTCCACTGTCAAAAGACCTGTTAGTTGGATTGATTGGCAACTGTCAAATTGACTGCGTGTTTGTGTGTGTCTCTCCTGTCTCTCCAGGCTGGGTTAGGCTCTGTTGTTATATTTCACAGCCAAAATAGATTTCCCAGAAATTAATGAATCATACCTACAACATAGTCTTTTTTCCATAGTAAAAAGAAATTATTCTACAGTTGCTCATGGCCTAAGCCAACAAGTAACTGCTGCCAGATTATGGCTTTTCCAGATGGACGACCCAGTTGACAGACCTTATTCTTTTAATTTTAAAGCTTTTTCTTAAATAAAAAAACAGTAATGGCTGATGAGAAAATAAATCTTACAAAAAGGCATTAATAACAGAAAAGGGAAAGATCATCCCAAGCTGCTTCTATTCATAGGTGGATCGGATATTACTAGCATAACTTGGACCTGGTTTGGTCGTTTGCTACACTAAAAACACAAATGGGAGTTGATTTGATGTTTGGTGCCTCGACAATTCACGAATGAAAGGGCAAGGAAGCAATCACATTGTTTCCTGAATTGGTCATAGCAACGTTGCCCACAATCTCCAAAAAGAAAAAAAAGGGTGGAAAGTAACTGTATAAAAATTTGGCAGACAATGTAAGTGGAATTTTCCCAGTGGCGATAACCAAAAGAAAGTTCTGAGGCAGCAGATTAATGTCATTTCTTATAGAAGGTAACATACAGCTTAGTCTCTTGTTCACACTTGACGCTGGGATATGTCAGTTCAACATATCATCGGTTTTCCATTTTCAATTATCCAAACTTGGTATTCTGCATAAATAAGCCACTCACATCACCTGTACAAGAACAAATGTACTCTTTACTTTTTCATGGAAGGTTTCCAACTAAACGAATGGAACGTGTTTTTTTTTGTTGCAGATTTCAGTTGAGGAGTGTCTTGGCGAGTGATGTTTGGAAGTAGCCCCGAGACCTGATATCTTTACAAGCTCCTTGTTTTTAGACAAAGGTTCACGGACTTCTAAGTGAAAGAAAAAAAAATACTTGGTCCTGTTTAATCCATCAGCTGGTGATTTTACAGTCAGAGCCAGAAGGGTGGATGATGTGGAATGATATGAAAACAAATTCTTCCCAGGAACACTGGCAAGTTTATTTTTGTCCTGTGTTATGCTGGTATTATTGAACATAACAGAACTGTAGTTTAAACTGCATTGAACGCTCGAATCTTTGTACTGTTGGGCTTCCTTGTTATATATATATATATATATATATATATATAGTTTATTATCAGTTTATATTATTAGCTACTATTTGATAGAGCACAACGGTCCTCATGTGGTTATACAGGGAGTTGCATGGTGCCTGACTGAGAGATCCTAACTTTGCTCATAAATTTTTGTGGACAGATTCAGTCATTTATTGCCATAGAGTTTTGCAGGGCAATAACCAAAAAGTCTCCTAAAAAAGGCACTTCCTACCCCACATCACATACATATAGGCCTAATAATCAATGCATTAGCACAATGAAAATATGAGAGCATTATCTAGCAAGCTAACAAAACTAAGTACAGTAACTGATTAGCTCTGACTTGCATGTGACCAAAAAAATAACAAGATCATTTGACATAAACTGGCTGTATTAGTACCTAATTGTGAACTTTATAAGTGTGACCTAGCACAAACTTTTAGCAATAATTGACGATAATACACTACATTTGAAAATCAAATAACTGGTAGCTACAGTATTTAAGAGTTTGGCATATTTATTAATTTTATGTTCCACAGGATCACTTATATAATGTAATTAGGTCTGCTCAAAGCAGAATCAGTTTATAGTACAACCTAACTGCAGGGACAGGGCCCAATGTAGGGCAACCTAACAGGCAAGTTTGTAGATATGCAATGGGGCAGTAGAGCAATCCAGGATGGCCAAGAAAGGCTGTCTGTTCTGAAATGACTTGTTTGGCATCATTATCAAGCCAGGTCATTTAGATAATGTTAGTAGGCTAAATTAATTATTCATATATCTAGATAACGTATCAGCCCCGACCTGCATGTCATAAATAAAACAAGCGAACTTTGAAGTAAACTGGCACTGTTCATTTAGAATTAGTCATTAATTGTAAGTGTGACATAGCACAGAAATTAACTGAAGAAATACAACACATGAAAGCTATTAGAAAATGAATGAGACCGCTTTTCGGACATTTCCTTCCTTGGTCGTGAAGAGCGGGAATAAAAATTAAGGCAAAAACAAACCACAGAGAAACTAACACTGGAAAGAATAACACAACACATCCATGCTTTTTGATCAGTTACTACATACCCTGTGTAGCCTGAGTGAAGCAGCTATCAAAATTGTTTTTTTTTAATCGCAAGAAGGAAATCGAGTCAGAAAACCCCTCATAAAAACCCAAAACAAATGGAAATAGAGGAGGGCAAACTGCACGAACACAGTTTTATTTCACAAAAACGGATTTCATATCACAAAAATAAAATGTGGCGAACAAGCACTGGATATTATTCATTATTACTACAAAAACATTTTGGCTCCTTCTTTACGCAGTACATTAGGCGCCCACTTTACCCTGTGGGAGATATCAATCCCAAACCTGAGCTATAAAGGACAGCCACGGTTCCATCACCAGTGCCAACTTGTTTTATTTCCCCTCTCAGTGCTATAACAAGCATTTATTGTGATTCTGAGGTGTGTGTTTTTTTTATCACAGAGACACGCAAATCTCTTTTCCATTTTTTCAATTCTTCACTTCCAGAAACTCAATCTCCCTTCAACTGCAGAGATTTTTTTTTTTCAAGTGTTCCCACGTCGACTCATATTGTTTACGATTTTTAAATTCCCTCTGGAAAAGTAAATCCTCTCTGTGGAAATTTGCTGCAAATAAGCACTATACTGAATTAAATATCAAATGGCATTCCATTGTCTCTTGCCGAATCATTTGCTAAATGTTATAATAACTTTTCGAACCGCACATTTCATGTAATAATTTGCAATCGAATGTGCTTCACAACTATGGATTAAGATCAATAAAAGGAAGCCATATAACACGAGTCACTAAACAAATAATATGAAAAATTCAAAGTTTCATCAACTTTTTTTTTTTGTAAATAGTTCAAACAAGTCATGTTCATATAGAGACATAGGTATACTACTTATAACCATTGAAGTCACATACCTACCTGAATAAAGCGTCTTTTTGGTCATGTTATAATATCCGTCTCACTGATCCTCTCCTGTTGAGAAACATCCAGACATTTAATATATTTAGCTTTTAGTGAAAATAACCACAATTGGTGAATCCACAGCTAACCACACCTTCAGTAAATGCGACATGACAGAAAATTTGTTGTTTTTTTCCTACTGTTGGGTGTTAGATATGTAGCCACAAACGTCTTTTGTTATTAAAATCGTCAAGAGTCAATACATTTGACTACCTGTGGAAATAATTAGACCCACTGCGAAGTAACAGAAATGGAAAACACGAGTATAAGAAAATGAGGGAATATAAAATTGTACTGCAATCATAGGTTTACTCATGGAAAGAAAAAAACATTCAACATTTACACACATATGTGAAGATATGTGGACACACATAGCCGTTTGATAATCTTTTTGCTGTCATTTTGCCGTTTTACTGTTGAGCTTCCGTGGATTTGGACACATTTATAGTTTAAACGCTTATGCTTTTCAATGCGAAATATACAGATCCGGAAAATCCTGTAGTTTGCACCGGCTTCCCCAGTCTCTCTTGATGACACAGTTTATGGAAAGTGCTAAACTATAAGGAGATTAACGTCAGATTAATTCACATGACACTTTGCAGAATTTTTGTTAATCGAATGCCATTTTAGTTTTACATGTGGATATCTAGATAAATGAATTGTGCATCGCAACAAATTTAAATGACTTGCTTGTAGTGGAGTGCAAACTGGTTTTATCTAAAGTAGTTTCTGGAGTAATAGTTTTGTTTTTGTTGTTGTTTTTAATAATAATAATCTGGTCGATGATGTTGTAGGGAGGACGCAGTTTAATTCCCTTGAATTCCTGACACCACGGTTGTCCAATATGCCAACAATGAACACTGTTGTAGGTCTTTAAAAATAGATAATATGTTCAGGGGCTTGTCATGACAGCGAGTGAATCAACGTGCGCCAATATTTACTTTTGTCAGGCAAACCACTACTTCCATGTTCTCGAGGAAGTTAGTTAGCAGTAGAGCATGCGTAGTACTTCTCAATTGTCTTTTTGGGATATGGAGTCTCCGACGAGCTAACATCCGCTAACACGATCGTGGACTTCAGTACCTATAAGCAGCCCCTCAAAACAGATCGTGTACATTGCGTCGCGTAACCTGTTCAGTGACTGCCGTCTGACTAGTCAGATAATCAAATGTTTACTTTAAGATGATGTTGTTGTTTTCGCTAGCTGATATGAAACTAAACAGTTTCAATTAACCGCCAAATATACTATCGTAAAGACCTGTTTTTATGTAATAAAGTGCATTAGTAGCTAGCCGACAGCAGTGAGTCCTCATGCTCGCAGAAACGTGTGTTTTAGAGAGTTTTATTCAAGAAAGTAACTTTCTGTATTAATTAATCTAGTTGCAATGCTGGATTTTTGTAAAGTAGGGGGCTATCCCGTGTACGTCTTGTGTGTTCTGTTAATCAGCTGGACCGATACATTCTCGCTGTTGTCATACAACCCATAGCACAAGAGATACAATTTGGGGACAAGAGTTGCATTTCTAATGACAGCGAAAGTTTTTCAGTCGAGCTTTGCAACAATGCTAGCAGTGAAAACGAGTAAGCATCCGTCCTAAGTCGAAATGTTATGAAGATCATTTTTATTTTATTTATTTATTTATCCCAAAAGACTTTCCCAGGTGTCTTTCGCAAAAAATTACCGCATTTGCAAATGGGTCTTCAACGGCAATTGTTGGGAGTACCAAGTTATGGCTGGGCCTGTTTTTATCCTCATCTATACAATCATGGGTCAGTAAAAGTTAGATTACTGTAAATGTCATAAAGTTAGTGCATTAAAAGTAACTCTTCAACTGAATTATAGCTTTGCGGAGATGTATTTTAAAATGCATCTAAATTGCTATGTTGAAGCATTTGTGTCTTGCTCTGTAATGCTCATCTGTCATTTGAGTTTATAGCCGAAGCCCTGTCTCAAATGCGAACAAGCAATTTATTTATTTTTCTTTGTTGCTTTTCATCGGATTCCTTGCTGATGCAATGAATCGGAAGATCCTGCTGTCCTTCAGTCTTTTCTTTTGGAGTCTCATGACCTTCCTGATGGGATTTGTCAGCGAGTACTGGCAACTGGTGGTGCTCCGTTTTGGGCAGGGCATTGGGTAACTTTGGTGGTACCGCACTTCACCAAATTAGCCTATAGTTAGTATACCAGCGATCAGTTTTATTTTTTTCCCCTAATTTGGAATCACCTGTTGGGATAATGCTTGAATGTGCCCAGGAAGCTAGTGGGAGACGCTTATTAGCGTTGAGCCAAAAAAAGCCCAGCCGATTTAAGCCAGCCCAGCTAATTGTGCCGTGGAACTGTGCTCTCCTGGTCACAATCAGCTAATGACATGAGCTGGATTTGAACCTCCAAGTTCTCCGCTAGCGGTTTTACAATTTAATCTCTATAATGCGACAGATGACAAACTTATAATATATGAATAAATGTTAAAATTGGCTAGATAATTTTCTGGCCAGTGTTGCACCGGAATCAATCCCAGAAATGTAATTTGTTATGATTAGTAAGGAAAACTGTGTTTAAAATTAAGGCTATATCTGGTGTGTGTTTTGTATTGTGTTTTTGTGGGGCATGTAAGGAGGCTGGGTGTACTCCATTCGCTGCCAGCCTGATAGCAGATTACTTCCCAGAGGCCGCCAGAGGCTCAGCAATGGGTTTTTACAACTGGGGGGATCTTCATAGGTTACAACCATAGGTTTCTTTTTTCTTTTTGTAGATCTATATGGAAAATCCATGGATTATCTGAAAAGGCAAATGTTGGTAATGATGATGTTGTAGGGCCTTTTTATCGTTGTTAAATCTAACCCGTTTATACATACTTTTTTTTTAAAGGCAGATGTAGCGACTGTAGAATCAAAAGGATGATTTCTCATGACGCAATAAAAGCAGCCAATGTATGTGAATGAAGGGAAAATTCAGATCCTCTTTAGGTCTCTGGCACGCAGTAATAATACTTTAGCGGTCAAACCTTCCGTATTTAACTGTCTGATGGGAAAAAAAGGATTATGGTCTTAGGCTTCTCACAGAGAAAGTTTTTTGCAGACTATATAAAACGGTTTGAATATGTCTTTCTAGGAGGTTATGTCTGGGCCTATAACGTGCAGAACTACTTCAACCTGTACTTCCCACGCAAAGATGTGGGTTGCTGGCTGTCCTGGATCCCGCTTGTAAGCGGTAGTTTCGGAGTCTTGGCTGGGGGTTTTGTCTCCGACCGGGTGGTGAAAAGAAGGGGGCTCTCTGCCCGGGTTTGGGTACTTGTTATTAGTCAGGTAATCCATTCATACTGTTTATCCCATACATGTTTGGAGTTTACAGTCTTGAGTTTTACATTAGCGTAATATTGCTTTACAATACCAAAGTTTTTTTGTTTTGTTCATAATAATAATTAAATAGCAGAATAGCCAAAGCAAGCATACACAATGCTTTCTTTGGCATTAAAACACATTCAGTATAAACTTAAGCCCTCTGTACTATGCATCACTGCAGTGGGGAAAACCGCAGTTTTGTTTTTCTCAAGGTTCTGGCTGCTCCTTTTCTGATTGGCGCCCTGATACTCCCTCCTCCATTTGCATTCCTTTTGCTTATCCCAGCTTATATAATAGGTGAGTTTTAATACAAAGTCTAATAAACATAGTATCCCTCACCCCCAGCAGATATTCACACAGCTGCAGTTTTATTGCAGCAGTCCACACGCAGTCCTTTTTACAAATGTAAACATTGGGGGGGGGGATGATAACTGATGGGCAGATGCTCAAAGAGGCAGGCTTTAACAAACATGATGTAGATGGCAAGCGCAATAAGTTCGCTCTTAGTTTTTACTGCTGAACTGTGTTAGGGACTGACAGCTCTCTCACTAGCTAGTTAGCGCAGCCGTCGCCAGCCCATTTCCTGTTATATTTCATACAGAGCCAGCTTTTTTGCTGAACTAAAATAAAACACTCATCTCCAGACTTGTCTCTGTCTAGCCTAGACTGCCAGACAATACTATATGAAAGAAAAATATATTACAACCCAAAACTGTAAAAAGTGCCCACTGAGCTTATAAGACTATCCCTGCATCCTTTATTTATTGTTACTTAATGAATGATAATACTTAATTGTACTTGATTTTGCTGTTGGCTCATGTATGAAAAGGGAAAACTTAGCCATTAAAATGAATGATGGACTTCCATCATGGCTGCCGTTAGTTTACATAAATGTGCACGCATTAGATATTTGAGTTAATAGTTGATGAGAGAACTTCAATACTGAAATCATTCCAAATGCCCATCTCTGCTTGTCAGCTAGTTGGTTGAACTTTCATGACGGGTTACTACTACAAGGCCTTGCCAGTTGGTGAAACAAGTCACAGAAAACTTGTTTGTTTGTTAATGGCATTAACTAGCCAGATCCTATCAACAAGGGCGTGAGAATAAGTTTACCTTCTCATGATCTCTGGCTTAGACCTGAGGTAACCTACTCGGATTTCTATCACTCGTGTGTGTGAACAAAAGAGAAGCTGTTAAAGCTTACAAAAGTCTGGATGAGTAATATTTTTTCTTTAGTGGGGCAGCACCTACATTGTGTGTGTGTGTGTATATATATATATATATATATAGAAAAGCAGTTGTTTAGTAGCACTTGCCATGGTGCATCTCTTCTTCCTCTGATTGGAAGAGACGAGCAAATTAATGGTAACGCTACTATCTGTGTTGGCAGGGGAGATGTGGGTGGGCGTGACCTTGGCCATCCTGGTGGAGCTTGTCCCACGCTTCATCAGAACGTCCGCTGTTGCCTTTTATCTCTTTATCATCACAAACATTGGAGGAAACGCACCTCTGCTGGTCACCCCTCTCAGTAGACAGTACGGCCTACGAACCGCGCTCCTCCTACTCTACCCTGGGACATACCTTATTGGTAAGATGGCATCAGATGCACTGTATATTTATTTGTATGTAAACATTCATATAAACATGAGGCCAAAGAATATGTTGACATCACTTGGCTTTCTCCACCTGCATACAGTGCGCATATATATATATATATATATATATGTTACAGTTCAGAAAGTTCCATGAATCCGTTTGCTTTCCTCCCCCAATGAGCCAGTTAGCCCAGGCAAGAAGTGTCACCATTCAGTGAATTCATTTGAACATCTTTTACTTTTATTTTGCGTCACATGACCCATTTCAAAGATGCACCAATCTCAAAGCTACAGATTGTCTGTACCCAAAATTAATCTATGCTCCACCACAAAATGAGAAATAATACATTTGTTCTTTTAAGTTTTAATGTTAAGTTAGTCTGTTTTGGTAGTGGTTTACTTGCTTGTTTCTTTGGCATGCAAACGGGTGCCGTTGGTTTGTAAAACCTGCTTTGAATCGTTGACTATTTAAAACAGCACTGTTAAAAACACTCCAGGAAGTTGCACTGAGAAGTTTGTTTAGTTTTTGCAGGGTCTCTCCTGTTCCTCTTCACTCTGTGTTTCGTTCAGAGAGATATGCCAAAACCCGCCGGTGAAGATGAGGAACCTCTTCTTCAGGAACCAGGACCAGTTTTAGAAGAGGAACACATAAAGAGCACATGAACTAGTATGTGAATGTATTTAAAGTCAAGCACGGTGTTTCAACACAGGGAAATGTGACTCAGGGAACTTGTCATTTTACACTATTTTCTTTATAGCCACAGCAACAGAGACGTGTTCCTGATGTTCTCTGTCTGACACGCGCTGATGTTTTTTTTTGACTGTGACCAAATTCATGTTCACCAATAACGTGTACTTTGGGGCATCTTTGATAAAACATGGTAGTCTTTTTCCTCTTTCAAGATGTCCCGATATTGCATTTTTTCATGCTAAATATATGCATTACATTGTTTTCATGAAGAAAACAAAACCTTCGCCAGCAAGAACCAGCAAGGAGTCGTCTGTCTGAATCATTGTATGGTTTTGGGTGGCCCATGGTGAGGTGACTTCCTTGTGTTGACAAGACCAGGAGAATCCCATCTCCATCCCAGTGACGAAAGGGGCAAGCGTCCATCCGGCCTGCTGAAAAGCCTGTGCCTGCTCCGGGTTCACGGCGACGCGGTTCTTCAACAGTTACAGATAGCTTTAAATATCTGAGCACAGGTGTGAGCCCCGCAACACTTACAGCAGGAGCGTGGTACCTTTATCCACTTTACAAAATTAGTTTTCACTCTTGGGAGGAGTAATCCTCAATAATCCACTGTGAATAGCATGTGCATTTGAAAGGGGTCAGATTTGGGATGTGTCCACATAAGGAGGGGCGTTAGCAAGATTCAATGCATTTTTTTCTTGTTTTTCTGAAGCCTGACTATTCACGTAAATTGCTTTTAATGTGATTAATTGCTTCACCTCCTGCATGAATTTGCCTGTAATCCCCTTTTCAGACACACTTATTACTCCAAACAACTAAACAGAATTTGCCACATTCAAACTTATACCTCCCGCAGTTCCCCCTTCAGTTGACATTTAGTTTCATGTGTGCTGGACAGACATGAACCCAACTGATGCAATCTCAGGGTAAAACCAACGCTTCACGGGGGGGGGGGGGTGAATGGTAAATTCCACTTTCTAGTTCTCGGGAGCAGTTTGGTCATGTGAGCAGTCATTGATAATTATTTATGCACTTGTTTGAGGTGGATAGTGCTGAGGCATACCTGATGGTTACAGTGGGAAGGAGTTTGTGTAGTGGATGTGACGGGCTATAATCTGAGAAGCTTTTTCATTCAGTGCCTGCACATATACCGTAGTTAATAGTATCCGACTGACTCTGATGATTTTCTTTACCAAATGTGATAAGAAATGTTGCTTGCAGGGCTTTGTGATTGGGGTCTCTTTTTAATTCATTTTATTATAAGATAAATAGTCTTTTAAGATGCAAAGGCAAATCCCTATTTAACATTCTTTACCCACTGCTGCATTGAATTGAGAATTAGGCTACACGCTTCACACTCGCCGTGTCTTTAAATAGGCCCTGATGAGCTTTAAAGATTGTGGCCCTTAGTGAAAACAGTGGAGCTTGTTTACTGGTCAGCACACCGTGCTTTTGCACCGCAGAGGCCAGTGTAGAGGGCGTTTCTGGTGTCTATTCTTCCCCCTGGTGTCCAAAAGGGACTGCGTCACTCGAGCATTCCAGATGTCTGGCCGGGGTATGAATTTATCATTTCGCTGGGACACAAACTCTCCCTGCCGCCATGTGGGAGGCTGTCAGGTCTAATAAGCCAAGCGGTCATGCTCTCCCGCCACCCCTGCTCCACGGGGCAGGTGAGGCGGAGGCTCCGGTTTGAATGGCAGCGTGCTTTACAGCTTTACAGATGATCACGGCTACACCCTCCCGCTTTGTGCCTTTCCCGGATCAGCTTCGTGAGCGTTGTAAAAACACAGAGGACGTGTGCAGCATGTGCAGGGCTGTGAAAGCGTGAGAAAGGTACGGCTCAGAGGGTGAGTTTGACGCCCGAGCGAAACCCAGCCTCTCTAATGCCCTCGTACAGCGGGGAGATTTGGAGCTCTGCTGTGGGCCCTGGGTCTGGGATGACATTGTGAATGCAGCTCTGTGACGTGTCTCTGGCGAGGACAGATGGCCGCAGTTCCCGCAGTCTCACCCAAGGCGTGCTGAAATGTGGCACAGCCACGCGCGAGGGCTCTGGCACCTGGTCAGATCGCATCCCGTCTCTACTCCCCACCGACCGTCACAAAGCGAGAGGGGGCTCGGGACCATGGGGTGTGGCCCTGGGGCCGTCCCCCTCCCCCAGAGACACTTGCTGAGAATTCAGGGCTCTGTGGACCAAATATAGCACACACTGTCGCACAAGTAATTTTTTAACCCCTGCTTTCTGTTTTCCTCCCAGTCCTGCATTGTGCTTTTCAGGTTGTATCCCGGTGGCTAAAATCTTCCATAGAAATATTTATTGTGCAGGTAGAGCCTTCCTAAATAGAGTAATATAACTGGGCAGATTGGAGGAGTCTGATTCCTGAGATGTTTGCACCACATAAGAGAAAGCCGTCATTTACATTTGTCAGATGTGGCACCTCTGTGAGAATAACATGCAGCGGGAAGGGAGTCGAAAGTTAGCGTGTCTGTGAATAAAACGCAGCTGGGCAAAGGTCTGATCGAGCTCTCTAAACATTTAGACATTTCAGCAGCAAAAGGCAGCTTCTCCGCTCTGTCATTCCACTTTTAATCCCGGGGAGAGTGCCAGAATTAAGGCGATAATCACGCAACATGTGACGGGACGAAATCCATCCGCAGGGGATGCTTAGGAGCCTGGACAGGATTTTTCCCATGGGGTTCCAAAGCCAATCAAGGTAAGAATCCGTGTGCAAATATTGGGGGGGGGAGAACGAACGGCTTTTTAAGGCGATGAAGCTGTTGCGCTTTACGCTGTGTTCGGTCCGTCGCACACTTAACGACTGCTTCAGAGACAGCCTCTCTGCAGCCCTCTCGGAGACACACCCGAGTGACAGCCCGGCTTAGGAACCTCTGCGCTGAATTAACTTTTCATGCTAGCCCATTCGCACACTCCATTCGCACAGGGATTCGGTTTCCTCTGTGGCTTCGTTAAGAATTCACAACGCTCCCCTGTGTTCACACGTGCTCACTCCCCTCAGGACCACAAAACGACTTTCAAGCTTCATATAATGAACATCTATGTTCAACAGACAGATATGTCAAAAGCAGTCTC
>JAOVYW010001358.1:0-16354 GCA_025775045.1 Hiodon tergisus | reverse complement strand
GGTGGGGGTGGGGGGGGGGGGCTAAGAGAAAATGTTAAAGAAGCGAAGCCTTTATGGATGGATGAGAGAGGACATGTTGAACCCTTCAGCTTCAGAGAATGTTTATAGGAACTGTGCAATTGCTAATATTACTCAGAAATTTATAAAAAAAAGCATGTAGATTGTACAACTACCATTAACTTGTTTTGAAACGTTAACTGAACTACTTCGACCTAACCCTTGCCCTTTATACTTCCAGAGCGGTGCCTGAGTGACTCTTCTGTAAGACAAGATTGAAACTTTTGGCAATCGCCAATTTTGATTTGGTCCCAGCCAAATTCACTGGCAGAGCAAATAATCACCCACAGGTGATCACTTACCTCTAGGTTTGAGGTATACGATTATGAACTTCTTATGAACTTATAAAACTAAGTGTACAAATTTGGTGTATCCATTTAACAAAAAAACTAAAAATTCCATATAAATATCCAATTATATATTACTGCCCGATAAATTATACGAATATCAATGTAATGAACTGGAGCAGAATTCACTGTTTTACAATCTTAGTGTGAAAAAAATACCCAAACAGGAAAGTACCAGAACGCTTATCTGGTCCCGATTATTTGAAAAGGTTCCATTCAATTATATCTTTGGCAATACAGCCAGAATGTCCAATTGCAAAGCACAGATTGGCAGGCTTAGATAAACACATGTCAGGCTATTCCAGACAGTTGAAAATTGTCCCCTTCAAACAAAGGCCCGGAGATGGTGCACTTCGCAGACCACTTGCCAAAGTCTTTCTTCTCTCGTTAAACCCCATTAACATGCTTCAGAGCACCCAGAAGTCGCCTATGAATGTATTAAACTGGTGTGTATAGAAATGCTTTCTGTACTTCTGTAGATACCAATGCATCTGCTAAGCATTGCACAAAAGCACAAAAAAGCAAATGGAAAATAATAATTTAAAAAAAAACATTTTAAATATAGATTTTAAAAACCCACTGTAATTTTTTTGCAACTTGAGAACAACTGAACGCTGTTGCTAAATTTTTATTAGAATGAGTAAGGGTTTAATATCGGACCTACATCTGTGTGATGCAGATGGATGAATATTTTTGCAACACACGTGATTATCAACAGGGAACAGTCAGAACAGCTGTTTGGGAAAAAATCAGCATAATTGATGTAAAAAAAAAAAATCCCAGGCCAAACTGTGTAGTAGAACATGTTATCAAAACATTTCTCTGTGCCCATAATGTACAAAATTGAGAATTTAAAAGCTATTTTTAAAAGTTTTAAAAGCTAAATTAAAAGCTAAGTTATTATTATTATTATTATTGCTATTATTATTATTAGTATTAGTATTAATAATAATAATTAATAATAGCAGTAGTAGTAATTGTTGTTGTTGTCCCATTCAGCTTTTCATTTCTTATTTTAAAATACCTAACTGTCAAACAAGGCCATTCTGACCAGGTGCAGACTAACACAGATTACACCATAATTACCTTGGTAGATTAACTATATGTAGATAAATTTACTGCAGCAGTGGACAGGGCAACAACCTCCAAGTCATCGTGTGCTTGGCTTTCTCACAAGTTGGCTTTTTAAATAGAAATGTACATATTTCCCTTCTACCCTTATTAAGCAAACCTTTTTCCTTTTGTTAAAATATCATCAGATAGCTATTTACTTTTACTATGAATATATGTATGTGTACATGCATACAGTCCTGCATACATTTTGCTGGAATGATCGGGATCCATGAGGAAACGGTCATTGCAGATCATTACAAAGTTATTCTGAGTGATCACCTTTACCCCATGGTGAAACATTTCTATCCTGATGCAAGTGGTGTATTCCAGGATGACAATGCCCCCATCCACATGGCACGAGGGGTCACTGAATGGTTTGATGAGTGTAAATAGTGATGTGAATCGCTATGGCCTTTGTAGTCAACCCATTTGGACACCTATGGGAGCGTTTGGACGCTCTCCACCATCATCATCAAAACACCAAATGACGGAATATCTTTCGGATGGTGTTCCATATCCCTCCAGTAGAGTTTCAGAGACACACAGAATCTATGCCATGGCACATTGAAGCTGTTTGGCAGGTTGTGGTGGCCCAACGCCTTACTGAGACACTTTAATTTGTCACCCATAATAAGCAACGTATGTAATGCACAAACATATATACATCAGTTAGCTCACATTCAGTACACTCATTTTGTTACATACAGTAGAGGCGCAGTGACCCCTACCAGAATTGTTGGAGTCTAGCCCTGTGAGTCCTGAGAATTTCGTCGCTTGTATCACACGACTACTTGTGGAGCCAGTATTATGAACCGATTGTGAAAGTTGCAGGTAATGAGGGAAAACCGTGGGAAATTGTTCATTATTCTGTATAGAGGTGTAATGAATGTGGTAATTTAGCTTGTTAATCTGTTCTGCATCACTTCTATTGTCTACGATTGGTACCTGGGAAATTTACAATGAGACGAGGATCACAGTATTATGCCCGGTGTGTGAATCTCTCTGGTTTCTCTCCATGCTTGATATGAGGCATTAGCCCAATGAACAATTATTAATTTATTTTCTGGAGGATACAAATTCTTCTCTTGGAATTTGCATGTATACAGCATGCAGTTAGTACATTCCTTTCACTGCAAACAATAATAATAATAATAATAATAATAATAATAATAATAATGAAAAACATAACAGCTCGACATAAACAAGAACACATTGGCCAGCACTTCTTATCAGTTACTGCAGTCAACATTGTTTTATCTACCAGCGCTACAGTGACACCAACCTGAATCTAACTGATTTAAATGCATTAGGTCTACTGGGATTA
Source organism: Hiodon tergisus (assembly GCA_025775045.1). NCBI lineage: Eukaryota > Metazoa > Chordata > Actinopteri > Hiodontiformes > Hiodontidae > Hiodon > Hiodon tergisus. The sequence goes on along the minus strand of JAOVYW010001358.1, from coordinate 13,513 downwards.
ATCAAAACAATTTCCTGTTGTCATTGTAATTTGCAAATACATTTGGGATCGATTTAGATTTTAAGAAATGCTGTATTTCGACGTGAAAAAATGTGTTGGTTATTTTAAGAACATTTCTATAGACCAAAGTTAAGGGTCCTTAGCTGGACAGTTACAAGCTTTTGTATATGTGCTACAACGGGTTGTGGTTAAGTGCTTACCAGGTTTTTATGCGGACGATATACTATCTTTAACAAGAATAGTAAACTATACAGGTTCTAATTAGCTCTGCATTTTCAACCTAATCAAGGAAATTCACTCAAATTATCGGACGCCTGCAAATTTACTCAGTACATTCATGATGTCTGCTCAGTTTCATGCTGAACAGGTGGTTTCCAACCACAAAATAAGCAGATGGAATAATCGAGGCGATAGCGTTGAGCCTTACATTGACCATCCACAAAATAACAAAGTCTTTAAAAAATCAACTCCTTGTAGTTTTGTGGATCAGCTGACCTTGAATGAACTTTAAAGAATGCAAAACCTTCCGTACCCTCCAACCCCCCCACAAAATGACCTTCATTGGGGACAGCTATTCAAATTTTCAATATTCACGTTGGTCTGACATGTTAAACTCAGGTCTGCAGGAAAAAAAATACATACACACACACACACACACACACACACACACACACACACACACACACACACACACACACACACACACACACACATATATATATATACATACATATATAGACAGACACACACATACACATATATGTAATGAACAAAACAAAAACCAGACATCTCCATACATCTTTGCTGGCACCTTTTAAAACTATTTATTGTGTGTTCCTGATTATGATCATATTGAATGAATTAATTAAAATAATTGGTTGTTCAACGTTTTCTTCAATTCTCTGTTTTGTGCCAATATAGTAGATTGCATTCAGTGTAGCAGTTAAAGCAGAGGTTCTCTCAACCTCAGAGTGTAGCCACCAACTCCATTAAAATTTTAACTACTAATTTACCAAACAGCTACGCACATCCAATAATTATTTATTATTGTATGTTTTTTTCCATCTAAATATTAAACATAATGATCATCAGCAACCCGTTACATCTGCTTCAAAATCAAAATGTGTTCCTGTAGTACATGTAGAAATTTATTTGCCAGATGTATGCTTTAATCTGAAAACAGTCAACAATTAGTCAGTATTAGAAATGTCAAGGTGTTCATACAGTTAAATATTGGAGCTGACAAAAAACCTGATAAAAGATTAATCTTTTTCTACTGTAATTCAACATAAAGTTTTTGAAGTGTAGCGTGTAAACTAGGGCTAGGACCAAATTAAAACTTTGACAACCCGGTAATTACACTTCATTAAATTGCATATAAAAACATTTTCAAAGAAAAGAAGCTATTAAATTCAGTTATGAAAGGCACAATTTGCAAGTTACCTAACTTTTGATTTGGTCCGAGACTCAATGCAACATTCAAGTAACACAATTTGAGAATTTTGCTCCATTGACGTGAGTGCCAATTAACACATTCTGTTCCTCTCCCAGAGAGCCGGTCATGTTACCCAGAATTTTTGCCAATTAGTAAAGAACTTATTTCAGTGTAAACAGCCTTGTGCATTTTCAAAACCAGGCATCTAAACTTTATCATCTTCATTGCCCCTTCCATGCAAATCTTTCAAACAACAAAGTTGTCCACCATTGATCACGCGTTGATCTTTTTACTGAGCTGACGGCTGGCTCATGGTTGCACCATCTGAAAGTAAAATCATCCATATGCTCTCACGACAAACCAAAATGACAAGAGCTGTAATGTGATTGAGGGTGTCTTCTAACAGACAGGCTGATGTATAATTAGTCTTGGATTAGTCTTGCCTGTTTCTGCGAAACAGAAAGTGGCAATGATCCGTTAAACATTGATCCGTTAAAGCCAAGCCGGTGGGACCCACCTTACTGAAATGAATTTGCGGTATCACAATCTCCAGTCGGATCAAATGTTGAACAATCAGATTTGAAGTCAATGTGATTTGAAATCCATGAGAACAACAGTTTTGAGCATTTGCGCATTGCGTTTAGATAAAATTTTGTCCTATTATCTTCTAGACAATACACTGAGTTGCTAAACCCTGTCTGTCTATTGTAACGTCCCACCTGTATCATTGCTGTAGCTCCGGAAAACGATCTGCTCAAATACTACTAATATTATATTATTATACAGACATAAAAGGATTGAGGTATATAAAAGGGTTTTATTGGGAGTGCCATTCCTTCACTGCTGGAATTTGGTTATCCTTAAAGAAAATATTTAAATCCTTAAATAAACTCTATTTTGTATAGAAATAAAATAAATAGTAATCCCAGTTCAAGCACTCATAAACATATTGTTCAGCTGTACAGTAACCGGGAACCATGTGATGACGGTTACTAGGCAGACAGGCGGCAGGTTCAGATTGCACGGGTACAGATTTACAAAATGATGTACCCCAATATACTGGAAAATATTTTCCAAATGAGCTTTTTAGTATATTACATTTTTGCGCCAGTATGTTTTTCTTTCCTATGCTATTCCAAAACACATTACCACATTACAACAGAAAGTTGTTGAGGTAATACAAAATTTGGACAACTTAAGTTCAGCTAAAAAGTCCAGGGGAAAAAAAGACTGAATATGCCCACATATTTACCATAAAATTGTAGTTAATGTAGTCAATTTGTAAACATTTCTGCTCTTTCCATTAGTCAAAAACAACAGGCCTAAAGAAAAGTGACGGTTGCCACACGGTTATATCATTTTAACGAGACACATTTCATATGCGCGTGTCTGCATCTCACATAAGTATTTGGGAATTGTGTGCCATCACGTCTACTTATTAGCATGGGCTGTAGTAAAATTGGCTGTCAATTAAACATTTTGCTTTTCTAAAACGGAGAATATTTTAAACTAACTCCATGTTATTGCTCAGAATTAAAACTCTGCTGCCATCAGAGAGAGTTCAACAGCTGGCAACGATTTTAATGATTTGCAGGCAATTGCTGATCTGGTGCCAGAAAATTCTTTGCCTGCTATCAAGAAGAGCTAACAGGTGTCCTTGTGCGAGGGCTGATGACGTGAATATTGAACTTCACCTGCTGACCACACTGGACAGAAATATCCACTTCTTTCCCTTCCAAGGCACCTGCAAATCACGCTCACTGGTTCAGGCTGGGTTCCCAGATGGCCTGTTACATACTATGCACCTCACATGCAATTATTAGATTTCAGAGGAGAGTCAGGAATCGAAGAGCATGTAAAATGTAGGCCCAGGTATATTGAATCTTCAAGCAGAACAGCTTGAGGATATCGATGATATGCCCAAAAACAAATACACCACACAGCTCATTTATACCCTTCTGGCTACATGCCACATGATGTTAGAAACAGACTACTCCACACACAGTGTTTCCGTGATCTAGTGGCTACGATGTTTCTAGCTCTGGTCATTCATTTTTGACCCCATGCACACTCCAGACAACAAACACACACGTATTCATGTGTTGGTTTGCAGTTTTGTTATATAGCAAAGGGTGCATTTTTATAGGTCAATGCTGGTGCTGGTATGTGGCATTTTCATCAATGCCATAACATGAAACTGAACATTGTTTCCTGAGCTAAAGACAATACTTCAGTATTGGGGTCATATAAACAAAGTCCACAAAATAAATAAGCATTTAATTGACTTCAATTGGTTTCTCTGCAGAAAATATATGTAAAATTCACTCTGATATTGTATACATTCCAGTGCGCCAGCAATAGTAAGCCCAGATTTGAGTGTTTATTAAACATGCTTTAATGTGTATTTACATATAGAGTGATAACTTATGGTACATAATAACCCTCGCACTGCAATTAAAATGAAGACATGGCCAGATCAGCCTTGATGTGTATTTTTATAATTGCAAAAGAAAATAAAAGTACCCTGCTTTGAAGTTATGCCAAGTCACTTTGATGGAAAAACTCAACCTGGAGGCCTTGCTACATTCAAAAGAATGAAAAACTTTACAAAGAAAGTTTCAAAAGAAGATGTTCCTTTAATGTGTGAGATCTGTAGCTTGTTGCTTCGATTTCTCCACACTACATCATGCTTGACAGTCTATTCCATTGTGTGGCTAGCTTTCTCCTGGAGAGACATCAGTCAGTCACCTCGTACTGGTTCTTAGATATATATATATATATTATAAAAATAAAACCCCAAAAACTGTAGTAAATTTATGTTTGGCGAAACTGAAACCCAGGAGTAAGACTAGGAGGTGCTTTTATAAAATAAAAATGTTTTGACAAAAAACTTCTGCCATCTAATGATGTAATAATTGCGTAGGAAATTCTTTCACAGCAAAAAACCATGAAACCATGTTTTATTTTTAAGGTACTTAAAATCAAATAATCACAACATATCAGCCACAAAAAGTTGTTAGCAAAACTGGCTTTTTGAGAGTAAAGACGATTAAAACACAAAATACAGGGCTCAAATTATTAATTGTAACTAAAGTCCCTTTCTTTAAATGATTCCACTAAATCAAATTGAGCCATACTTTGTTAAAAAATGGGTCATTAGTGTTATACATTAGTGCTGGTTTAAACTGGTCCATTAATTCTCTCATTTATCAGTTTAACAAGCGACAGCATCAATTGCATGACCATGCCCAATTGCATGACTATTAGTTTTACAATTGCAGAACCATGTTAAACCATTTAACAAGGTATAGGTTTACACAAAACAAGAAAACCCAATTATATAGCCTGTTAATAACAAATGGTTACTGAAAATCATGACAATGTAATTCAGCAATGTTAAAAAAAAGAAGCATAACAACATCTTCATTATAACTGATCACAAATCAGCGCACCAGTTTTTAGTGTAAGGCTTAAGTAATGTATATGCATTTACAGAAGGCCCATTCCTAAATTATGAAGAACGATGATCAACACAAGAGGTGGTTAAAACTGAACAATGACTGAATGCTGTAATTAGTTATCAGAAATAGTATTTTTTTCAACATATGGAGTTTCCTCTGAGTGAACTTGCAGGACCTCTGCGGATCCAATCCTCTCTAGAATAAAGAACACAGATAATAAATAAGCAAGTTCTAAGTAGTATATAAAAGAAGGTTATAAAAAGTTCAGGAAACAAACAAAATCATTTAGAAACGCATCAACTGAATAGCTGAGTGCAAACTCCTGCCCAAGAGAATTTCTCTGTGCATGTGTGGCTGAGGGCTATTGCAGTGCAGTCTGTGCAAACGATGGAAACCCAATTACAAAAATCATCAGGCTGTGAGAGATGTTTTTCACATCATCCAGTATAAACCAATCCTGATATCTCACCGCCTGCGTAAGATGTTGAAGGGGAGGCTGTATTTCTGAAAGGGAATTCTCAGGGAAGGATCCATTATGGATTCTCCAAGAAATGGATCAAACGTTTGAGAGTTTATTCAGTGGAACTGGAGATCATAATTGCGGGGCTAGGAAACTCGGACCTTGAGGACCCAAGTGCTTGCTGGTTTTTTTGTACCACTGTGCCTCTTGAGTGTATCAAAGTCCTTGAGTTCAGTAGTAATTCTGTAAGCGTATCCTGTCCATCCACCAACTACACTTGTTATGCAACATTGTTTTGAATGATGAGTGAAATTTAGCTGCATGTAGCCAATGAGAAGGCTAAGCAGCATAAGGCAAAGGATTCCACATTATGTAACCCGGAGGGGACATGTTCAGATGTGTTTTGTAGTATGCATATCTGGTGTGGTCGAAAATGGGAGCATAAAAGTCCCGGCACGAAATTCTGTGCCATTGTGTTTAGCTTTGCAACTAGCCCTAAATCCACAAATAACGTAGCCTTTGGCAAAGCAACATTAATCAAATTTTAAAGGGTCTATGTGCGTGTTGTGATGTTTCACTCCTCATTTGACTGCACATAGAACCTTTTTGTTCTGAAAACATTATGTGGTTCTAAGTGGTTCAAGAGAGTTAATGAGGTGATGGAAACGCGTTTGTCGATTAAATAACAATGCAGCGAAGAATACGTGGCAGAACAGCTTCTTGGACACCGGTTCTAAACAGTTTAAACATACCGAAATTAAGCAGCAGAGGACAGTCTGTAAATTATAGGCAGCAAGATTGATGTGTGTGGCGAGCGGATGAAATTAAAATATATTTACACTGTCCCATTATGTTTTTTTGATCGAGAGTTCTCTTTTTCACGCTACTATACTCACAGAGGGCATAGAAATTAATTTGAATAAAGTCTGTAATTATTTTCAATTACCCGGCTTGTCCTCAGCTTTGATTGGTTGCTTTCCTTTACTAGAACTGAGAAAAACAAAGAAAATACAGAAAGGATGTGAAGTCATCACCTGATATTGAATTACATCACATTTGAAACTACACTCTCCCATTTACCAAGGGCCTTGAAAACCTCTAGTATCGCTCGCTGTAATAAATTAACACAGCATTTTGAGCTTAACAGACACGTAAAAGCATTTTTAATTTTCTAAGCACAGCCTTTTGCAAAAACATTTCGATTAAGACATGGATATTCCATGTGGATGGTAATAGTTGAGCCAATACAGGATAGTTTCTCGTCTCGTCGTCACGAATTCCCTTTCAAATCGTAATAAAGACAAACCTAAACATCACTGAAGTCAAAACAAACGGAAAGAGACCATATCCACTATTTATCAGACCCAGCACCCAAACCGTTATGAGACATCCAAAGCAGCGGGAGCCGATTTCTCCCTTTGCGTCACCGTGAAACGCTGGGGAAACAGGGTGTATTTTTGTACCGCACTTACCCAAAGTGTCTGTGTTTACTCCCGAGACGACCCGTGGAGGACACAGCAGCTGGGAGAGGAGTGTGAGCTGCAGGTCGTTTCTGGTGAGAAGCTTCCTCACCGCGCTGCTGGTGAAATGGCCTGCCGTCCACAGCCTGCTGGAGCAGCCCCATAGCAAGCTGCTTTTCTTTTCAGCGAACAGAACAATTTTGCCACTTTGTGAGTTGATAAGCACCTTACCAGGAAAATCGGTGGAGATCAAATATGTCTGTTTGACCGAAAATGTTCATGCTTTAGAAATCGGTTAACATTTCTGTAATGTGTATAATGAGCCACCCCAGGAAAAAAGATTACACTCAATTAATGTCCTTTAACACAGAAGTTCAGTTCCTTAACATGAATTCTCCAACAGTGCCCTGCTCTATCGCTGGAAGCTGTGTGTCACAGCAATAACGCTATTTCGGAAACACGTTCTGAACCCTCAGCCCTCACCATTTTGATCTGCAAGCAGAAGCCACTGCTGTACTTGAGATAGGGAGTCTGTCTGGAGGATCTGGCACAGGAGCTCCAGAACCTGGAGAGACAATGACACAAAACCCCCTGGTGTGACGGTCTCTTTGTCTGCCTGAAAAATACACCCTAGTGGAGTAGTGAGTGTGACTGGCAGCAGTACAAATCAAGCAATGTCAGTCACATTAAATCAGACACTGTAATTCCCAGCAATTGTTACATTCACTTTAACATAACCAATGCACCAATTTCATAAAATCATACCAATCAATTGTTTTTTTAAAGCAAAAATGTTCAAATCGCCTTCCGTAGAAAGTTGACTCTCTCAAGAGAATAAAGATAGTGCTTGTTACGTAATTGTGTGAAACATTTTCCAAATTAAATTTTATGAATTAATTATTTCTTTTTTAAAAGGGAAGATAATATAACAGTAATTCTGTTGCAACATGGTCGACTTTAAGTGTTAACATTAACAACAGTGGATAAGCTATTCTCATTTATACATAGTTGTTTGTAAATAAATCACATGCAGTATCTGACAGTAATTTATGGCCCTGGCTGACAATTGAGTGAGCCATTGTTGATCTCCCGTGTTGACACCAATCACGTGGCCTTGTGGCCTGACGCGCGGGCAAAACACGAAGAAGCCACAAAAGGCTAACATAGGGTTTGCCATTACAGGAACAGCATTCACACATGCAAACTGAAAGAAAAATCAGATTGCTGTGAATTTCCAAAAAGTGGGACACAGCGTTCCAGGTATTTATTTATTTTCCAGGTACGCCTTGCGCCCAATGAGGAATAGAACCATTGTTAGGGTAGCCTCCTCAGGTTATTGTGTCTCTTATTTTACAACGGCAAATTTTGCCTCAGTCAACTGATTACCTTTCTACGTGCATGTGAGTTCAAACTCTCCACACGCTGACACGTGTATATGATGCCACAAGACACCAACAAAAATGGTGCACCTATGCTAGATCAGGATGGAATGGCGTTACCATGAGCTCTTGGTCATAGAGAGCAGACGAGGGGACGTGCCCGGTGGTCCGGGAATGTCTCAGCGAGCCTCGTGTGGAGCGCCTGCTTAATGCTTGTGACGACGGAGGAATGATTCGCCCAGTCTGAGCCGAGTACTGAGACATTCTTCGGACTGGCTCTTCTTCCACCTGCCGTTGAGCAGTGCACCAATTGTTATTTACAGTGTAATTTACAGTGTTATTCACATTTGCTTTAAACTCAATACTCAATATTGTACTATACGTCTGAATATTGCTGTCCACTGAAAATTTAAACTATAATTACTGTAACATAGACTGGATTTACCAAGACCTCAGAATAAGATCTAAATGGGTTTCAACTTTTGTACTAACTAAACGCGTGTGCCCCCCTTGCAGTTATCTGCAGTTCTTCAACATACATTTTATTACAGGAAATTGAAAGATCGTGAACATAACAATTGAGTATAACAGAATGAATACCAAAATTAACCAAATTAACAACATTATCAATTCTCTGTCATGATCTAGCACCACACATCACAACACCCATCAAAGCAATGCCTATCATTAGTTGTAAGTTCTGTTTAAAATGAAAATAAATCCATACATACAGACTTTTTCTCCTTTTTAGCCAGTGCAGACATGCTGACTTTTGCTGCAAGGTCTTTCAGCTCTTCCCTCCAGGCTTCTGACAACAGTGCTGTGAAATACATTTTTTTCGTATTCAATTTCTCCTTCAGTTCCTCTAAACCACTGAACTAAAGAATACGAAATCATCAAATTGCACTTATACCGCTTGGCCACTAGATGGCTTTTGGCTTTTGCGTGGCAAGAAGCTATTATTTAGAATTAGCATGATTTTTTTTTTTTAATTATCTATAAACAATTAATTCGTGTATTTTCCAGTGGATGTGTAGATTTACTCAAATCATTAAAATATTACATATTTATAAATTAATTATGTTCACCAGCTCTGAGACTCATCCCATTATCTTCGTAACAATAACCGAAAGGCATGCGAAGAGCAGGTGCTCCAGGATGTGTCCTGGGTACCAGGTTTTTAATGAAGGGGTGCGGAGCCAACGGCGCGGTAGCGTAGCACTCATCATTCACCATGCACACCGGAGTCCCGTTCAGACCTGCAAAAAATGAGAATACATTTCAAATGTAAGTATTCTGTATTGAAAATCTTTTTAACATCCGTGATGAAATAGCTTTTTTCTACTTTACTTGAATAGCATTACACACGTACAGTAGTAGAAGGGTTTCTTTCTTCAAATAAAAAATAATTATTTTACTTTATTACTGTGCATCAATGCATTCTGTGTTAATGTGTTGGCTTTTTTTGTTCAGTACTACCTCCATTTACTTTAAAAACCTGTTTTTATCCATGCAGAATTTGAACGATCGTGCTGATAAGAATGTAAAGGTCACATCCATGACTAGACCCCCAAGAAATATATATATATAATACGATTTTTATATTTTAATACTGTGTTTCCTAGCCAATAGCATAGGAAATTAGCATGACTAAATTGTATTTATAGTTTAATATTCATGTAGGGTATTTTTCATTTAAGCTAATAATATCTTTTAATTTGCTTGTATTGTAACATTGAAACAGTACAAGACGAGATCCAAACTGATACATTTGCCTATAAAATATTCAATCATTTTCTTTTTTTAAAAATATATTAAAACATATTATTTTTGGATTTTCAGTTATTGTTCCATTATATATTTCAAATGGTACAGCTTGAGAAAAAAAAAAATTGTTACTTTCACTTACTTGAAATATCTAACACAATAAATACTCTGGGAGATTGAAAGAAATGCAGGTTTTCAATCACACCCCTTGACCTGTTCAGGGTGACTTCTGCCGTCTGTATAAGTAACTGCATCTTTGATCCCAGGAAATGACCTTTCAAAAAACACGTGAAGGTCCACTTCACAATGCTTCAGTGACTCACCTTGAATGTGTGTCACCCTGTTGGGATGAGGGTTGTGCCTGGAGAAAAATGAATTGCAACTCAAAGAGCCAAAACGAGGACTGCCTTTTGAAGCCCCTTTGGTCTGGTCAGCAGCAATCCTCAACGGGTTACCAAATGAGACACCCTCTGCTTTTGTCTTGTTTTTGCTGGTGTCCTGACAGCGAACAAACGTAAATCTGTGCTCTTCCGTCGCAGCTGCTGTTCTATTCACTGTCTCCATTGTCCTTAAAAAAGACAAAACATAAATGTTGTGACACATAGTTATGACCTAGATCAGAGAATTTAGCCCCTATGTGGTAATATAGCATGGCAATGTATTGTTGATTTCTTGCTTTGACTTTTGTTCATGTAATTTAACCGAACAGGGACACTCAGTATGTTAATTATTGCTCAAAGTATTTTTTTTCACACTCTCATCTCTCCAATTGAATTGTTTGTATTGTGGCTCGAGCTTACGGATAACACTGTTGGTTTCCACGTCAACAATGTTGTCCATCTGTTCTAAGTTAAGAGTTAAGAAGCCTTAAAAGCTTCAAAAGCAAAAAGAAAATAAACATAGAAACGTTTTGAGTTATGAAATACTGTGAAATACTATATAAACCAACCCAGGTTTACCACAAAATATCTACTATACAAAATTCTTCAGAATGTGTCAATGCAGATCAATACAAGTTTTTTTAACATGCCAAAGAGTTGGGAAAAAACAGTTTTTTTACAGCTTCTGTGTTTTAGGAAGGCTGGCATAAGAGTTTCTTCAGTCTCTTTGGAACGCAGATTTTTTTTTCTTACTGCTTCAAGTTTTCTCATGGTAATTGAATAATTGAACTTATTGAACAGGAGATCCAAATAGCCTAATAATTAATGATTTGATATATAACAAAACAACTTATAGGTTATTGCAAATAATCGAAATCTTACCTTTCTTCTACAGCCCAGAGATCCTGTCCTGAGCCCTTCGGCAGTGCTTCAGATTCAATGTTTTCAGAGTTGCTAGGAGACAAAGTCTCTACATTAATATACAAGCATCCTTCCTCAATGGGAAGCATGCACTCAATGCTCTAAAGCGTTGATTCAGCCTAGTCTTGCTGTGAGCGTCCTTAACTAAGTTTTAAATTGCATTTGAATCACACTGGATTTATAAAGAACTCCGCAATCGAAGTTGTGCATAAAAATCCGATACTAGTTATGCAATTCAACTTTATATTTTCATTCAAAATGAACAAAGAGTATGGTACTTTGTATGTCAATGACCAGCATCTCCTGTTGGCCCCATGGGAGTTCCACGCTAGTCACGCCATAGATTCATGAGACAACCAAGGCCGTGTTTACAGGTCTTTATTTTGAAGGTATTTCACTTAGTACGTCATCTTAGTGCAAAGCCCACTGTCTCTTTGTATTCTTGCAGTGTCTATTTGAGGACCCTTCCTGCAACCCCGGTACTCACACAACAGTAAACCCTGCAAAACGACCAGGCCGATCGAAGTTCCCATCACTGCCACAAGCACAAAGGGAGGACTGGATCTGGATAAGGAGAGGGTAGTCCCACTGTGTCATTGTCTCAGCCAGTAGCCCAGCCTTCCTACGCCTCCCCCTTTGACCGTGGTGAGCACAAAGTCTACGCTCCAGCACACTTGACACACGGCACTATGTGAGAAAATCAAGAGAAAGTTTCCCCTTGAAATGTCGACGGGATCCCGACTCTCCGCATTCGGGTTCCTCTCTCAGGGTACGTATCGTCTTTGCAATCTCCTGGGACAGCTTGGCTCTGAACTTGAATTAAAATGAAAAGAACAAAAACTCACATGCAGACTCTGACTGAGGAATAAGCAAAACAAATAAATAAATAAAATCAAACACAAGTCACTCCAAAGCGATGCAACTTTAACTAAATATACCCAAAGTAAAGAAAAAACAAATACTAGCAAAGCAAGCTTGGCTCTTCACTACGCTACTACCAACATTTCCATCTGCTCTCCCCCTAAGCTCTCCTAACTCCTGATAACTCCCCTAATTTGGCGAAAGCGCTCTCTCTTCCCTTCTGACAGTTTTAATGATATGAATAAATATTGCAGTGCAATTATGGGTGAAAGCAGAAGGGCTGAGCTTCCGCACACATTTCCATGTGAGAATTTGGGGCTTAATTTTGGGACTCTGCATATGACTCTCGTTGTAAATTAGGGCCAGGTACAGTCCTTGAAAAGAAAAGCAGCCAGTCTTTTCAGAGCTGCAAGAGGGGAACCTGATTGAGGACTAAATAATGTGTGGCTAGATAGTGTGTAGGGCATTTTTTCAATTTGGTTTATTTATGACTTTTAAAAGAGTGAGAAAATGTCTAGGGTCTGTATTTACAGGCGAATTATCCCAGTGGAACTCCCTGAGAGAGTAGTGAGCCAGCCAAATTAATACTTGGGCAACCTGCTAATCGCACTTAAAATAATTGTATTTAAAAGCATTTCTTTGATTCTATAAGTATCTTTCTTCTGGTCACAAAAAGAAAATTCTAGTTACGAAAAGAGGAAGTATGATTAGTCTCCAGTTCTGGTGGCCTTCACGTGACCTATCTCTTTTGTACTCTGCAGACTACACAGCCTGAACGAGAGGTTCAGGAGGAGGGTATGTCCCTTTTGACAGTACTGAATGCCGTCAGGCGCTCAGGAAGTCAATATGAGGACCTCTTCAGCGACAAGCCGAAAGAAACTCAGCTAATTTACCCACCCCAGTCTAGTCGTCGCTCTGCAAATTGCTTTGCAAGTTACAGTCGACATGAACTGAATTGAACATGCAAACTCTGCTCCTGGGTGAGGCTGTTTTAGTAAGGTTGATGGCGGTGGTTATACAGAAATTCATGAAGGCAGCAGTAAAAATATATATTAAGGTACAATTTGGTGGGAAGTGTTTACAGACGCCTTTCAGGATGCTGGCAGGTTAACAGTTTGCAGTGGTTCTATTAATTAAGGTATTGCTGTAGGCCAATATGATAAATTTATCATACGATAAATTAATGTTTAAAATTGTAGTTCTGTAGAATCCCTTCATACAGTTATAGGCCCATTTAATGGAATGTGCACTCATGAACAACTCCTTAACTTTTCTTGACTTTTCAACTTAACTGACGTAATCATTATGTATATGTATTTGTATATGTATATGTATAAGTAGTGAAGTAATCGTAGATCACTCATAGAGGTCAGTGCGAGATGTGTATAT